>JBBPBX010027700.1:27012-37114 GCA_038048925.1 Garcialebias charrua
AATTAAGGATATTGTATAACATCAGATACTTAAAAAGTCACCCAATCATAAGGATTCATTTGTTCATTCAACCTTTATTTATACGGGTTAGTCCCATTGAGCCTCAATGACTCGTTTACAAGAGAGACCTGAATTTAACAAAAAGTGATGACAAGAGTGGACAACAAAGACAACAGTAGGCATTCATAAAAGAAAGCAAATTAATTGAGAAGAACAAATGAAAGAAAATGGTAATAAAAAACTAAACAAAAACAGCTCAGTTGTAAGGCGATGTAGAAAACTAAAAAAAACAGGAACATGTCTGCATTGGTTTCTTAGCAGATGTTTGAAGCCACTTAAGGCTGGTTTATACTTCTTGTCGCATGTCTTTTACCCTCCGTTGAGTGAAAAAAAGTTGTGCAACTTCCGTCTGCACTCCCGCTGCGATCCCCGGTGACAGCCGTCTTATACATTGCCCCCAGTCAGCACTGCGAGACACGGAGGTTGTGGCTCGGAGCGTGTGATTGTTCAAAGTTTGTGGGCATTTTTTGTTTGGATGTCAATATATGGTGTATCACACCGCTACCCGCTACTCTTCCAGAAGCCGGTTTTTGTTTTTGCTTTGACATGGATAGTTTTGAAGAGCAACTCGTCTGTGCGCGCGCGCACACGCAAACCGTGCGTCTCTGCGGTTGTGGAGAGAGCTTGGAGACCACACACTTTCCGCATTGCCCCCAACACACACACACACACACACACCAATACATATATATGCATATTTACGAACACGCACGCGCGCACACAGGAGCTAAAGCATGTGTGTGTAAAGTTGACAAAATAAAGAGGATTGCGCATGCGCGCAGCTTTTAAAACAAAGAAAACTCCGCTGTTATGCGTAAAAATGCGCGTTTAAAGTGAGCGGAGACCCCCGCATTGTCCTGAGGAGAGAAACTCGCCGACGTATGCAGTGGGAGTGCGCGTGACATATGCAGTGGGAGGGAAGAGGGAGGTATTACTATAATGTATCCCCCACGTCGTTTCAAAGTATAAACACTCAATGCGGTCGGTGACACACAAGCCTCAACGGGGGTAAAAGACGTGCGACAAGAAGTGTAAACCAGCCTTTAGAGAGGTTGAGGTCAAGGTCAAGAGCATCAGATTTTTTTTTGCAAGACATTCCAGGAAACAGGAGCAGAGTAGGAGAAGGCCCTTCCTAGTTCAGTCCTCACTGAGGGAACACTGCAGGTAATAATGTCCTGGGAGTGCACGCTGTAGCTGCACTCACACAGTGACATGTAGGAGATGTATGAAGGCAACAGACCAAGAAGTGATTTAAAGATGAAAATGTACCAGTGAGAGAGTCTGTGTGAAATTAATGATGTCCAGTTAACCAGTGAATACAGGGTGCAGTGGTGGGTACGGCAGTTACAGTCAGTTATGAATCTTAGTGCACCATGGTAGACAGCATCCACATATCCAGGATACATGTATGTATACTGTATTATCAGAACATGGACTCAGTGACACTAGAATACTAGCATTAGCATGCACACATAAAAATCTCAGAGATCAGCAGATCAGTGTTCGAATTCCCTGATTCTTTGTTTTTTTATGTTCTTCCGTGTTTTCCCTATCTAGAAAATTTGAAAATCGTGTTTCAGTTTTTCCCTGATTTCCAGAGTTGCTGGGAACCCTTTCCTAGGTCAACTTTTATTATTTAATTTTATGCTTATGTTTATTAAATGTTTAGTGTTGGTGTAACTTTTCATACTTTTATACTTTTATACTACTATGCAAAAACTCAGGACAGTATTACACTTTTATTATTTCATTTTATGCTTATGTTTATTAAATGTTTTTTAGTGTTTTAGTGTTTAAATGGTTACTGTTGCACCGAGGGACTGAGAGAAATGCAATTTCAATCCTGTGTATGTCCTGTACATATTGCAGTTTTGAGAATAAAGTTGACTTTGACTTTTGAACTATAAATTTAGCATCAATATTGGCCATAGCTGTAGTAATTCAAACTTTACTCCTAAAAAAATATAGTTAATCTTTGATAAATGTCTTCAATATCCTTTGCCTGGTGAAAGTGTCAAGGTCAAGGTCTCTTTGTTGTCATTTGCATTGCATGTGGTACATGTGATGGAATGAAACTGTGTACACAGGGTCCCAGTTACATCTATCCATCCATTATGCGCTGAATGAACTGAATGAGTTCTTTGCTCGGTTCGAGGCAAGTAACAGCACACCAGCACATAAACTCCCCCCCTCTCCTGATGGCCAGGTGCTGACGCTGTCCTCAGACAGCGTAAGGCGATCATTCATCAAGATTAACGCCCGGAAGGCCTCTGGTCCTGACAACATACCTGGTCGTGTGCTGAAGGACTGTGCAGGGGAACTCGCAGCGGTCTTCACGGACATCTTTAACATCTCACTGAGCCAGGCCATCGTCCCCACCTGTTTCAAAGCCACCACCATCATCCCTGTCCCAAAGAAGGCAACGCCCGCATGCCTCAATGACTATCGCCCAGTAGCACTCACCCCCATCCTGATGAAGTGCTTTGAACGGCTAGTCATGAAAAGCATCACATCTGTCCTCCCTGACTCCCTGGATCCCTTCCAATTTGCATACCGACCTAATCGCTCAACCGACGATGCCATCTCCTCTGCCCTTCACACAGCTCTCACACATCTGGACACGAAGGACTCCTATGTTAGAATGTTGTTCATCGACTTCAGCTCGGCATTTAACACCATCATCCCCCAACAGCTCATCCTTAAACTGGACAGTCTGGGGCTGAACACCTCAATGTGTAACTGGCTGCTAGACTTCCTGACCGGGAGACCACAGACAGTACGAGTCGGGAGTAACACATCTAGCACCATCACATTGAACACAGGGGCCCCACAAGGATGTGTGCTGAGCCCCCTTCTATTCACCCTGCTAACACACGACTGCACACCATCGTACAGCTCCAACCACTTCATCAAGTTTGCGGACGACACAACAGTGGTGGGTCTCATCAGCAACAACGATGAGACGGACTACAGGAACGAGGTGAGCCGCCTGGCCTTGTGGTGCGGACACAACAATCTCACTCTCAACGTGGAGAAGACAAAGGAGATTGTTGTGGACTTCAGGAAGAAGGATGCCCAACATGCCCCTCTGACCATCAACAGCACCGCAGTGGAGAGAGTAGACAGCACCAAGTTCCTGGGAGTGCACGTCTCAAAGGACCTGTCCTGGAGCAGGAACACTGCAGCACTGGCAAAGAAGGCTCACCAGCGTCTCTACTTTCTCCGCAAGCTGAAAAGGGCTGGAGCTTCAACCCCCATCATGAGCACCTTCTACAGAGGTGCCATAGAAAGTGTCCTGACCAGCTGCATCACTGTGTGGTTTGGTGCATGTACTGCATCCTGCCGCAAGAGCCTCCAGCGCATTGTGAGAGCAGCTGAGAAGATCGTGGGCACCTCCTTGCCCTCACTGCAGGACTTACACAGCAAACGCCTCACTCGGAAAGCCCACTGCATGGCAGGTGATCCCACACACCCACTACACAGCTGCTTCAGACTGCTGCCATCAGGGAGGAGACTGAGGAGTCTCCAGGCTCGAACCAGCAGACTGAGAGACAGCTCTGTTCATCAGGCAGTCAGGATGCTAAACACTCTGCCTGCTCTGCCCCCCCTCCCATTTGAACTGCCTTAACACTAAAACTTTCTCACACATTACCACACAACACAAAGATTTTAACACTGGACTCTGTGTCATCAAACGGGTTATTCACTAAACTCTCGGTCATGTGCTCATACAGTTTGCACTACTTCTCATACTTGCACTAATGTTTGTATTACATCACTGCCTATAATCATAATACTGTTTACATTCTCTGTTTACATTTATTAATACTGTTTACTTTTATTACTACTGCTTACATGTAATTACTACTGTTTACATTTACACTACTCTAATATCTACACCACTGCTGATACATATACAGTGTGCTCTGAACGGTCTTATTTAGGGATGCCCAATGTGCCTTACTGCATATGCCACTTTTTGCCTCTATAACAACATCAACTACTACCTCATACATATACTGTGTACATTAACTCATACGCTGCTTTGCCACTTTGCAAATGTCAATGCTAGAAACCTTTAGTTTATTTTAGTTATACTTTTTATACTCTTTTTTTATACTAGTATGCAAAAACTCAGGACAGTATTATGTTCATTAAATGTTTAATGTTTTAGTTTTAGAGTTGGTGTAAATTTTCATACTCTTATACCACTATGCAAAAAACTCAGGACAGTGTTAGTTTTACTATTTTATGCTTATGTCTATTATTATATGTTTCAGTGTTTCAATGTTTAGATGTTTACTGTTGCACCGAGGGACTGAGAGAAACGCAATTTCGGTCCTGTGTATGTCCTGTACAGTACATATTGCAGATCTGACAATAAAGTTGACTTTGACTTTGACTTTGATTATCTTTACCCGCTTCTTCCATTTTGGGTCACAGGGGTCGCTGGTGCCCATGTCCAGCAATCACTGTGCGGGGTACACCCTGGACGGGTCTCCAGTCCATCACAGGGCCACACAGAGACAAACATCCATTCACGCTCACACTCACACCTAGGAACAATTTAGAGTCACCAATCAGCCTAACATGCATGTTTTTGGACTGTGGGGGGAAACTTGAGTACCTGGAGAAAACATACGCATGCACAGAGAGAACATGCAAACTCCACCCAGAAAGACCCCTGGACTGGGATTTGAACCGGCAACCTTCTCGCTGAGAGGCAGCAGCTCTACCAGTTGCGCCACCGTGCTGCTCCTAGTTACATCTAACAAAAGTATAAATTGTAAAAGAAAAACAATAATAAGATCTAAAATATGAACTAAGAAATACGCTAAGCACTTAATAATGCAAAAACAGTAAGCAAAAAACAAACAAACAAACAAACAAAATAACTGTACGTTTCAAATGAAAAGCGACAAATCTTACAGAAATCAAACAGCTTTAACAAAGGCTAGAATAAAATGACTCCACAGTGATGTGAAACAGTGCTAAGGCCAACAAAAGACAACTACGTCAAGGTTCAAGGTTCTTTAATTGTCATTCACATCACATGTGGTACATGAGGTGGAACAAAATTGTGTACTCAGGGTCCCAGTTATACCCAAAAATATCAAAAATATAAAGAAAAAAAAAACGGTAAGGATCTAAGAAATACTCTACACTAATAATATAAAATAATACAGTATTTTAAACAGCAGCCAGAACATGAGCCTGTTGTGAGCAGATAGGTATGAATACAACAGCTTAAAGGCAAGAGATCAGCAGCATTCATTCATGCATTCAAATTTATTTGAACAAGGACAGCACAATAAACGATGTTACATGTTAAAAACGAAGCAACCGTTGTCTTGTACATGGGTTTTCTAGCCACAGGCTAATTTGCAAACCCAGTCCTTGGTTGGACTTTTATATAAAAACAGCCAAAACAACATTAAAATATAATTAAGATTAAACAGTTCCCTATATAAAAACATCTAAAATAAAATTTAAATTTAATTAAGTTTAAATGGATTAAACAGTTCCCTCACACACACAGCTGCTCCTCTGTCCCCATGGGGTTCAGTGTTCACAGATTTGGTTTTGTATCAACCATTTTTTCACCCGGGAATTAAAAACTCTAAGATCAGTCAATGTTTTTATTGCTGATGGTAAACTATTCCAGATATGGGGACCTTTAAATGAGAAGGAGCATTGACCAAATGATGTTTTGTATTTTGCAGGTTTACAGTCTCCATCAACTGCACCTCTTGTTGCAACTCCTGAGCTGCTGACTTTTAAAATCATTCTGCTCACCAGTTCAGGGACAAGACCATTAATACATTTAAAAGTTAATTTTAAACAAGAAAATTTTAAAAAATTGTCAAAGCTTAATAAGTTATATTTATCAAGTATTTTACAGTGGTGCCACTTCAATGGTTTTTGGTCTAGAACTTTCAGTGCTTGTGAGTACAACATCCTCATAGGTTTTAAAGCCGATTGAGTTGCTTGACTCCAGACAGTGACACAGTATGAGAAATGAGACAATCATGGCATGTAGGTACAATTGAGCAGATTTTCCACATAAACATGATCTTATAACTTATAGCACTTTGAGATTTTCATTAATGAAAAGTGCGTTATAAATTGAATTCATTATTATTATTATTATTATTATTATAAGACGAAAACAATTTATATTTGTCTTAATGGTTTTAAACATTTTCCTAATGTGAGCCTCAAAGTTAAGGTGGGAATCTAAAATGACACCCAGATATTTAAACTCTTCCACTTTTTGGATTTCCTTTTGATCAATCACAATTGAAAAGTTACAGACTTTACGCCGGATAGTGAAACACATTGAGACTGTTTTGTTGCAGTTCAGAGTCAAACAGTGATTCTTAAACCACTGAGACACTCCCTCCATCTCCCTGTTCAGTAACTCTGCTGCCTGTTGTGGAGTCTTTGCAGATACATATATGATGGCATCATCTGCATACATCTGACATTTGGCGTATTTGCAACTGTCCGGTAAGTCGTTGATGTATAAACAGAAAAGCAATGGACCTAAAATGGAACCCTGTGGAACTCCCATGGTACATGTTTGGGGGCTGGATTTCATCCCATTAACTTTGACGCACTGTTCTCTATTTTTTAGATATGATCTAAACCAGCTGATTGCTAACTTGGAGAAGTTATATTTACTGAGTTTATGTAAGAGCATGTCATGATTCACTGTATCAAAGGCTTTTCTCAAGTCCAGGAACACTGCTCCAACTACCTTACCATCATCTAAAGATCTTTTAATATTGTCTGTAAGGTAGGAGGTAGCCAGTTCTGTTGAGTAACCAGAACGAAACCCAAACTGGACTGGACAAAGAAGCTGTTTTTTTTCTAAATAACTAATAAGCTGCTCTGCTACCGCTTTTTCCATCACTTTGGATATTGCTGGTAAAATACTTATTGGTCTGTAGTTGCTAATTTGCTCGGAGTCACCAGATTTCAAAATTGGAGTTATTAGTCCTGTTTTGAAGGTATCAGGAAATAGCCCTCTCTTAAAAGATAAGTTTATTATAAGCATGGATAATCAGCAGCATGTATACTTCCAGGTATTACTACTAATAATGACAGAATCAGATATTGCATTGACCTCATTTCATGATTTGATGTGGACTTGGTGTTATAACCTTAAACATTTAACATTTGAGTACTTTGCTAATATCATAACTTGAAACATCTGTACTAACAAGCTGGAACCAACATAAACACCATAACAGGGACGTAAAAATGGAATGGGTCAAACTATGAATTGGTCTAATCGCCTTTAGACCTTGAGCTGTTGTTGCTTCAAACGTCAACAACAAACAATAGCTACAGGTTTCATAATTTCCAGCAGTAAGCTGAATGTAATCATTGTGGGAAAGTGTTTGTAATCAGTTGGGCTCCGGCTGATGCGACATGTATAATCCAGGCTAGTTGCTGAAACGAGGCTGGGATCTGATCAGATAGAGGAGGTTTTAGCTGGAAGCCAAGTTTGGTTGAATTGCAGCCAACCCTCTGCTGCTGCTGATTACAGCAACCCCACAAACACAACATTAAGCCACAGCAGGAGGGGGTTTCAGCAACGTTTACCGCTCTGCAGGAAGGGGCAGCAACTTTTTTTAAATGTAACCCTGAATTCCTCATCTTTGCTTGTTTTGAGTCATTTATTCAAGAGAAAACTTCACATCCCTGTGATTTCACTGCCATAGCCACGTTCAGGCAGATGACTCATGTTTTAAAACACAGAACCTTCACATAGGACAGGAGTACACCCTACGTGCGGGTGGCCCCAGTGGGAATCCAACCTCTAAAGCCATTCAAGCAGGCAGCGCTACACAACCACTGATAGACTGGGCTATTAAAAGCACATCTGCTTTACATATTAGAACTGACACCAAAGCACAAAGAGCAGAGTCAAGCTTTCATCATGGAGACTGGCTCCATGTGATATGCAATTACTGGACCACACAGAGTGATGTGGTTCAGGGCTGCCGGGTGCAACCGTGACTGAATGAAGAAGAAAAAAAAGTGCAGAAATCCAGTCTAGTACATTTATGTTTCTTCTTGTGATTGTTTCTGTTATTACTGAGCTAAATACAGCAGCTAATTTGTGTCATTACTGTACACAGAGTGTAGCTCTTCATAAAAGAGATGATGCCAACCAAAGACCTTCACACACACATGTTCTTGTTTGTTGGGGGATGGTGCTTCATCATTTAGACAGAGAAGATATCTGTGCAACTAGGGGTTTTGAAAAGCTGTGGTGCACTTGTTTCTGTTCCCACGTCCATGTGTCCATGTATCTTTCTCTTTATTTTTTATGTTTTGGGTTTTATTTGTGTTTTTGTACTGGGAATGGATATTTTTGTATTTCATTTTTATCTACAACCCATCTTTCATGCAAGTTGTGTATTGTTCCAAAGATTAAAACGCATAAAACAAATGTAGCAGAAGTCTGGACAAGAACAGATTTTCAATCATAGTCTATCTGGGATCCTTCAGACTTCAATCTGTATTTTTATTTTTTTCCCATTGTGGGTTCATGTCAAATAAATTCAATAGTTTCTGTGACAACGAATCACTTGATCACAATCACTTGCAATCCAACATTTTGTTTGCATTTATATTCTTTAAATCTCCAGTTGCCAGACTTTGTAGCTTATTGAAGATGCATGACGTCAGTGTTGCCAGATAGTCAAGGTTTTCCAGACCAAAAATCTGTTAAAACCACCATATCAGACAAAATTCTGCCCAATCAATATATTGTTACAGCATATTTACTGTTTAAACATGAATGCATATCAGTACAAGCCAGTGTAATTTAACAATATGTGGCAAAATGCAACAATCCAACAAAAATCTTCCCAGAGTTCCCAGCAAAATCAGAATGAAAACAGCCCGATTGGCAGTAAACCGCACACTCTGGCCACACTGTATGATGTGTGTCAACTGTAGGGCTGAACAATTAATTGCATTTGCAATAATATCGCAATATGATAAAATGAGATTTTCTAATTGCGAAGGCTGCAATTTGACTGATCACGTGACACAAATCTTTATCAACACTTAAAAAAACAACACCACAAAGACATTTACGATGGTTGCATGGCTAGAATGACAACAACCAGTGCTTCAACTTCAAGTAAGCAAAGTATCAGCCGACAGGGATCACTGACCGAACTGTTTGAACTTCAAACAGTAATTTTTTTTATATTTATTTATTAACTGTTATGTGAAGTTCAGACAGTAGTTAGGAAGTTCACTTAACATGTTTACTATTATGTTTATGAAACAAGAAAAAATAGAAATGGTGAAAAGAAAAGGCATAGATTTGTTTGCTTTATTGTAATCTCTGCTTTAAATAAATCTGACATTGTTTATTATAAAACAGATTGATTTATTGCTTCTGTTTGTTGAAAAATACTTGAGAAGATATTTAAAAAAAATCGCGTTTTAAATCGCAATTGCAATTTATAGAAAAAAATTGCAATTATATTATTTTCCAAAATCGTTCAGCCCTAGTCAACTGCCATCACCTTTACAGTATTTAGGTCAAACCCTTCCAGGGTAACGTCTTAATGTTGTAATTTAAAACGACTGAAGACCAAAACTAGTGGATTTTTGAATCAGTCTATTCTTAAAGGGACAGCTACAGTATACAAGCATAACTAATATATTTAAAAACTGCACACTCAGTGAACCACTTTTCATTCTTATATTCAATTTGAAGCTCAAACATCAACAAAGGGCAGACATAAACTTAAAAAGAATGTCAAACAAATGTTTATTGTCCCCTAACCAATAATTTACATCTAGATATGTAATTTATTATTTATATAAGTAAAGGGTGTTGGTGGAAGGGAACTTACCCTTTTATTCCTGACAGAACGCCACCAAAGGGCAAGTTTCCCATCCATGAGAACGAAAACCCACAAAGCGGCTTTCACAACCATGGAAGGATGAACCCTTGTGAGAGTCAATGACGAAGTGCTGAACTGTTTTTATCTTTCTGATTATTCAT
>JBBPBX010027701.1:0-37113 GCA_038048925.1 Garcialebias charrua
GTTTTGCGTTGACATGGGCGAATTCTGTGGATACGACTCTCTCCCCCTCCACCCCCCGTACTCATGAATTTACTGTAGTTACCATGCTGGGCCTGTAGATGGCGCTGTGATCTTTGGAACCTTCACTACTGCGCATGCGTGCCACTGCTGCCTGAGGTAAACAAAGCACACGAGGCAGCCTGTTTTCCTCTCTGGCTAAAAGTTCAGCTACTACAAGTTGTTGTCAACAAGTTAACAACAAGTTAAAGCTGGAATTTGGATAAGAGTCAACAGATCTGACACCAAGTGGACCGCTTCATCTGCGCACCAGTTGCTGACTGGACCGGAACCGAGTCAACATGTCTGACTTTAGTCCGTGAGAATCAGCTGATTTACAGCAGCGCTACAAGGTAAACCATGTTCTTAATAATGTTTCCTTGTGTTTAGTTCGATCACAGAACAACCAACTGAGGTTTTATTTTTATTTTTTTCCTGCGAGGTCGAAGCTGTTCCACGAAGCGGACCGGCGGTTCGGATCTGGGTCCAGTGTCCACCAGGATGAACAACAGAGTCCAGTTCATTAAAGTTTGGTTAACGTGTTTTTAAAAGTGTTCAATTTAATTCTCAGTGTTTGTGACATGAGTTTGTGGTGTTGAATAAATAAATAAATTAAAAATCAACCTGGTGTCTTCATTTTCAGCAGCATGTTAGGCATGACGTAACGAGTCCAGATAGCTTCATTTAGCTCAGATAAATGTAAATATCTCCCACGCTAACATAAATACTGTTTATTATTGTTAAACTGTTAATATATAGCACATTTAGTATGTTATAGTGCAGCGTGACACGTGAAATGTCCGACTGCCTCGTTAACAGACAACTGGATCCAGGCAGCTGGCTCTCTTCCAACACAGATGCAGGTAAGGTGTAGAATAATTAAATATGAGAATCAAAATATATTCCATCAGCTATAGTTCAGAAAGTGGTGCG
The DNA here is from genome assembly GCA_038048925.1 of Garcialebias charrua. NCBI lineage: Eukaryota > Metazoa > Chordata > Actinopteri > Cyprinodontiformes > Rivulidae > Garcialebias > Garcialebias charrua. Next base: position 970 of record JBBPBX010027701.1, read on the forward strand.
TGTGTCCACTGTCCAGTCCACCGCCATTGTTAAAATGCCGGCTGTCTGCGCGTGCGTGCTGCGTGCATGTGTTCAAACAAAAGCTCCACGGGAGATGTTTACATTATCAGGGGGTCAGCGAAAAACTTCCACCTTGAGAGCAGGGTCAGAAAAGTATCGGTGTCATCGAGGGGGGCCAGCAGCGTCGTGTAGGCGATAAGCAAAGTCGCAAAGAGAAAGTAGCGGTTACACTCAAAATACGCGCCGTGTAAACTGGCCCTTAAGCTCACATGGTTGAAGTCACCGGCTGCTATGCATAACGCTTCAGGGTTTTCATTCTGCAGTGAGCTGATAAGATCATGAACTTCCTGCTGTGCGACATTTCCATCAGCTCCAGGTGGGATGTAAATAACTGTGATAAAAATCACAGTAAAGTCACGTGTGAGATAGAAGGGTCTGCATTTCACAGTTATTTGCTCAACATCAACGGTGCAAGAGCTCCTTACAACCACACAGTCTCTGCACCAGTTTTTATTTACATAGACACACACCCCTCCTCCTCGTGATTTTCCCGTCACCTCATTGTTCCGGTCCGCTCTGAAGAAAAGTCTGTCATCAAGCTGATAAACAGAGTCTGGTGTTTCCTTTAAAATCCACGTCTCTGTCAGGCAGAACACAGAGCACTGAAGCATCTCTTCTGACTCACTCGCCCTCAAACGAAGTAAATCCATTTTATTGTCCAGCGAGCGGACGTTAGACAGGAAAAGTGACGGCAGCGGGAGTTTCCCGGTTTTAGCGTTTGCACGCAGCCTCACCACAGCCCCCGCCCGGCAGCCTCTCTTCTGAAGCCGAGAGCAACGCTTTCTTTTCTGCCCGCACGAACGCCCCCTCCGTTGCTTCCAGGTGGATGACTTTAACAGTTGCATTCTTCTGAGCGTAGATTTTATTTCTCCGCCGATTTCAGCTATTTTATCATGTCCTGGACGACTGATTATCTTCACCAGCACACAGAGTCCTGGCCTGATGGTGTTGATCTTCTGTGCTGGACCATCTTTTTGGCCAGTGGCTGTTTAGTTTCTGTTGTAATCTTGAGGAACCCAGATTGTTATGAGACCCAAAACGAGGCAGAGACGGGGGAATACAAAATAACAGTGTTTATTTATATACAGTGAAATAATAACAGTCATCTCTCTGTAACTCCTGAAAGAAGGGGAATTATGATGAGAGAGGGCTTCCACGGGAGTAATGATAATGATTGATATTGTTGTCTCTCTTATAGTTTTTGAGATAATGTGAAGTCCAATCCTCCAATCCAGGGAGAGTTTGCAGAGAGGATCCAGGAGGTGTTGTGTTTGTGTGTGTGTGTGTGTGTGTGTGTGTGTATGTGTATGTGTATGTGTGTGTGTGTGTGTCTGTGCATGTGTGCGTGCGTACGTGCGTGCGTGTGTGAGAACTCGCCTTGCAGTTGCTGAGTGCTGGAGATGGAGTTCCTGGGTATCCACCTGCTGCCAATCTGGTTAATGAGTCCAGCTGCTATTTAAGCCTTGGAGGAGGTTCCAGTCTTCGCTGAATCATTCAGTCACCTTGGGGACTGTGAGACAGCCATTTTAATGTTTTCCTTTGTGAACTTATGTTTAACCAGCTTATGTCTCCCTGTGTTTTCAAGACAAATCCGTGACTCACCTCTGGAACCCAAACCGGACAAGCTGCCTCCAAACTGGACTCCTTCTCTGAGAAAACTCTGTACTCCAGCATGACACTCTTCCACCAGCTGCCACCTGCAAGACACTACTTGGGACTCTTGGATAAATACAAGAAATTACTCACCTGATGGACACTCACCTCCTTCCTCTGATCTTCCTCCTCCAAGTTCCTTCTGTAAGAGACTTAATTAAACACTAAAACTACAATATTCCCCAAACATCATCATTAATCTGTTTCCCCTTCCCTTCCAGGAACCCTGACTTCCTTTACCCCAGCACTGTAAATAAAATCGCTTAACTGATTAACTGTGTCTGTGATCCTTCTCAGCCTTGGTCTAAATGTGAGTACATTTTCAGTAATTATTTACCACAGGAGGGAATCCAAGGGGAATGAGGAAGTTAGGCAACTGGTGGAAACAAGGCACGAGGAGTCCAGAGCGGGTCACAGGAAGAACCAAACCAGAGCATGGGGGAAATCCAAATATGAGTCACGAGATGAACCAGAGCAGGACCAGGGGAATCCAAATCAGGTCACAAAAAGAACCAAGGCCAAGTAACCAGGGAAACTGGAAAAGAGAACACAAGGTGAACAAATCCTTTTCTAGAGATAATGTTCAGACCAGAGGCACAAATACCATGAGAGCTGATCTGCTCCAGCGAAGAGTAGCACTAGACTGTAGTCTTAAGTAATAGGTGAAGCTCATCAGGATGATGACCGCCAGGTGCTGTCAATCAGCGGCCATCTTGGAGAGCAGGCTGCAGGCAGTGGTACCCTTACAGTACCTCCCCCTCAAGAATCGCCTCCAGGCAACCTGTGGCGCTTCTCGGGGTGCGCTCTGAAAAAGGAAGTTATTAGGCTGGGGTTGAGGATGAAGGACCTGGGGACCCACGACCTCTCCTCAGGACTGTACCCCTCTAAATCGACGAGGTACTGGAATCCCCTACCTCTGCGTCACACATCGAGGATGGTCCTGGCGGTGAACGCAGGGTGGTTGTCGATCAGGCGGGGCAATGGAGGGAGGTCAGAGGTGGGACACAAGGGGCTCTCGTTGACGGGTTTGATTTGAGAAACGTGGAAAGTAGGGTGGATATGCATTGACCTGGGGAGTTGTAATTTCACGGCAGTTAGGTTAATAATTTGAGTGATAGGGAAGGAACCAATGAAGCGGGGCGCCAGTTTGTGGGGGATGTCCTTCAGAGAGATGTTTTGGGTGGACAACCACACCCATTGACCCACCTGGTAAGTGGGTGCCATGGAGCGATGGCGGTCAGCAAACTTTTTAGCCTGGGCCGCGGTGCGAAGGAGAGCCGCTTTGGCCTGGCACCAAATACGGCAACGGCGTCTAAAATGAGTCTGCAAGGATGGAACCGTGTAGTCGGTTTCCAGGCTGGGGAAAAGAGTGGGCATGTAGCCTAAGGAGGCCTCAAAGGGAGACATACCAATGGAAATGGACCGGTGAGAGTTGTAGGCATACTCTACCCAGACCAGGGGCCTCATGTATCAACGGTGCGTACGCACAAAAACCTTGCGTACGCCGTTTTCCACGCAAAACTCCGTATGTATCAAAACAGAACTGAACGTGGAAATGTGCCTACCGCCACGGCAGCTCCAGAGCTGGCGTACGCACGTTTCTGTGGTTTTTGTTCCTTTGGCGACACTTACAGGTGATTCTGGAAACTGTTCATGATGGGAAAATAATTATTATTCCCACCCAAACACACATGATTAACAATTATTACATCCACATGGACGCAATCAGAATATAACCTGCAAAAAATATAAAAAACAGAAAGACTGAATAGTTCTGCACAGCTTAAATTCTTGTTTTTTGTTCATTTTTAGCTGTTTTAGCAGTTGAAGAACGTGATGCATGATGGGACAAGACGACATTCCTCTGTTGCAGGGTATATTTAAATGAAAACAACGTTTTTCTTTTTTTTATTCATTCCAGATTTAAAGAACACAAGAAAACTATTTAAAAAAAACCACAAGAAATCCTCTTTTTCCTTCATTTCATGTATTGTTTCATTTCATGTTGTTCTTTCTAAATAGTTTTCTTGTGTTCTTTAAATCTGGAATGAATTAAAAAAAAAAGAATGTTGTACCATGCGGGACTCGAACTCATGAGGTTTGGGACGAAAGGCGAACACACTAACCAGTGACCTATCTAGGCATGTTAAAATGACTCAGTCAACTTCTCGTTTAAAAGTGGACGGTTTGTTGTGCGCTGAGCGTGCCAAACAAAACCTTTTTCTGTGCCTCTCTACGTCACTCAGAAGTGTCTCCAGTTCACAGTCCGTGAAGTTCCTCTTTTTTCCACGTTTCGACATGATTTGCAATAGAGCAAAGACGACATTCCTAACGTGCAGGGCATATTTAAATGAATTTGCATATTTATATGGAGGCGTGTCAAAGGCGGAGTCGGCCACTCTCTCATGTGCGCTCAATTCCACGTTGATTGTGATGTACAAAAGCAATGTGCGTGGATTCCGGCGTACGCACAGTTTGATACATCTGGATTTTTTTGTGCGTACGCAGTTTTCTGGATTTGACCGTACATCACTTTTCAGTAAGAAATCCACGCAAGTCTTTGTACATGAGACCCCAGTTGTTGACTCCAAGCAGAAGGGTTGGACTCAGCGATGCAACGCAGGGTAGTCTCCATCTCCTGTTTGCACCGCTCAGCTTGTCCATTGGACTGGGTGTGTAACCTGATGTAAGGCTGACAGTAGCGCCGAGAGATTTACAGAACACTGCAAAAACGTAAAATCTTACCAAGTCAAATTTTCTAATTTCAAGTCAAAACCTCTTATCACACTTAATATAAGTCAAAAACATATTTCTAAGTAAGACATAACAACTTGTTTTGAGACAATGCATCTTGAAAATCTTGATAAGGCAAAAAGTCTTGAAAATATCTTGTTTTGAGTCATTTCTTATTTGAAACAAGCTTTTTTGACATTTCATTAACATTTGCAGTTGTCGTGAGGTTTGTAAAATGTGAAAAATCTTGTTTCAAGATAACAAACTAACTTGAATTAAGACAAATCTGTTTCTTTGATCAGCATGCCCACTCAAAGTATTAATCATTCTATTTTTTATACAGGTTCTGTTTAACTTTGAACAGACTCCATTGTCCTAATACAATTTCTTTAAACCAATAGTTCATTAACATTTTCTACATTGTATTTTTTTCCAAGGCTGAATACTACATAAACATACCTACTGTGCAGTTTATATTAAATAGACAAATAATGCAGGTTCATTTCACATATTTATTTTAACATATAATTTAACATATAATTGATTTTAATAAAATAAATGTGGTTAGGACAGATTAACATTAGAGGATCGAGGGACAGTTCACCTCACATGATCCACGGAGCATGTGGCAGGGCATCAAATGCTTAACAGACTACAAGGGCAAAAGCAAACAATGCCCCAGGGACCCATCCCTGCCTGATGCCCTCAATAAGTTTTATGCACGTTTTGATGATCCAAACAGACCAACTAGCACCAGACTCACCTCATCACCAGACGAGGAGCACCTCAAAGTGACCGCAGCAGAAGTGAGAGGCAGTCTCAGAAGGATCAACCCTCATAAAGCTACGGGTCCAGACAACATCCCAGGGAAAGTTCTGAAGGAATGTGCGGACCAGCTCTGTGAGGTGCTGGCTGACATCTTCACCACCTCACTTGCACTGGAGTCAGTTCCCACCTGCCTGAAGACTGCCACCATCATCCCAGTCCCAAAAAGCTCCACAGTGACTGGTCTGAATGACTATAGACCGGTGGCTCTCACCCCGATAGTCGCTAAATGTTTTGAGAAACTGGTCATGTCCCACATCAAGACAGCCGTCAACATCAGCGAGGACCCTCATCAATATGCATACCGTGAGAACCGATCAACAGAGGACGCCATCTCCTCCGTGGTCCACACTGCTCTCACCCACCTGGATCAGAAGGACTCATACGTGCGTCTGCTCTTTGTGGACTTCACATCTGCCTTCAACACCATGATCCCCCAAACTCTGATAGACAAACTATCCACACTTGGACTAAGCCCCTCTATTTGTAACTGGGTCTTAGACTTCTTAACAAACAGACCACAGTCCGTGAAGATCCACAACTTCTCCTCCTCCACCATCACCCTCAGCACTGGCTCTCCTCAGGGATGTGTGCTGAGCCCTCTTCTGTTTACTCTGCTCACATATGATTGTACAGCCACACATCCAGGCTGTCATATTGTTAAGTTTGCAGATGATACAGCTGTGGTGGGATGCATCACAGATAATGATGAATCCAGCTACAGACAGGAGGTGGAACATCTGGAGAGTTGGTGCAAAGAGAATAACCTTCACATGAATGTGAAGAAGACGAAGGAGATGATTGTGGACTTCAGAAGGAACAAACACACCCACACCCCACTGTATATAGGTGGATCTGCGGTGGAGGTGGTCTCCAGCTACAAATACCTGGGTGTACACATGAATGATAACCTCAGCTGGAGCAATAACACCACCAGCCTGATCAAGAAAGGTCATCAGAGACTCTACTTCCTCAGACGGCTGAGACGAGCCGGTCTGAGAAGCTCAGTCCTCACCTCGTTCTACAGGTGTGCAGTGGAGAGCGTCCTGTGCTCCAGCATCAACGTGTGGCATGGAGGCTGCACAGTTGCAGAGAGGAAAGCTCTACAAAGAGTGGTGAAGGCTGCACAGAAGTCTGTGGGAGTCAGTCTCCCCACCATCACAGACATTTACACCTCCAGATGCAGAAAAAGAGCCACCTGCATCATGAAAGACCTCACTCACCCAGCACACTCACTCTTTGCACCACTCCCCTCGGGACGGAGGTTGAGGAGCATCAAATGTAGAACCACTAGACTGAGGAACAGCTTCTACCCTGAGGCTGTCAGACTCATGAATAAATAAATAATAAGAATAAACACTGCAAAATGTCACATCATGCTGATACTGATCTGTTTCTTGTTGCTGCGTTCATCTGTGACCATCTGCTCATGTTCGTGCTGCTGTTTATAATGATGTTTTTCTACTACATTAGGGCTTAGTGTATTACTAGCTGATGTCTCTCTTAGTTAATCCTAGATGTTATTATTGTTTTTCTCTTGCATTTGTTGTTGGATGTAACTGGGACCCTGTGTACATAATCTCGTTTTCAACACATGTACTACATGCGGTGCAAATGACAATAAATTCTCTCTGACTCTCTGACTCTGACTCTCTGACTTAAGCGGCCGTGGGGCGGCCGTGGCGTAGTGGTAATGGCAGTCGTCCCCAATCGGAAGGTTGGAGGTTCGAATCCTGGTTCCCCATGTGTCGTTGTGTCCCCGGGCAAGACACTTAACCCCGAGTTGCTCCCGGTAGGACTGGATGGCGCCTTGCATGGGTCTGCCGCTACCGGTGTATGAATGTGTGTATGAATGGGTGGATGGTTGGTATTGTAAAGAGCTTTGGGGCCCCTCATAGGGGGCTGGAAAACGCTACATAAATAAGCTCCATTTACTATAAACATATTTTTCTACGTTTGGGACAAGGGGAAAAAATATAGTAAAAAAGGGATCCTTCGCACTCCTTCCCACATCTTCCCACACCTTCGCACTCCTTCCCACATCTTCCCACACCTTCCCACACCTTGGCACTCCTTGGCACTGGCACTCCTTAGTTATTAGTTATTTAGTACACAAAGAATGGGATTAACAATAACATTTTTATGGGTACCAGCACACATTGGGATAAAAGGAAATGAGACAGCAGATAAGATGGCAAAGAAGGCAACTCAAACTCAGATCAACTTCACAGTAAAAACAAGTAAATCAGAGGCAAAAAGTATCATTAAACAAAGACTGAAGAAAGAATGGCAGAAAAGATGGGATGAAGAAAGTAAAGGAAGATGGTTTTATGGGATCAAAATGACAGTAGGTGAAACACGAACTGGAAGAAGGAGCAGAAAAGAGGAAAGATTAATAACAAGACTAAGATTTGAACACACAGGACTTAATTATTCATTATTTCAAATAAAGAAACACAATACAGGCAAATGTGAGCACTGTGGACAAGATGAAACATTGCAACATGTTCTACAGGAATGTCAAAACTATGATCAAGACCGTAAATATATGAAGAGAGAATTTGAAGAGATAAAAGAAAAGTTTAACATAATAGCTGCACTACAACATAACTTAGAGAGTAAACATATCCAAATTATAATTAGATATTTTAAGAAAACAAAGTTGTTTAATAGAATTTGAAATACATATAGTTTAATCAGGCGTACACATAGAATTATCCCATGAAGAACCACACTCCATACCAGTGGTGGCGGTAATGCACACCTAAAGTGTTTTGCCAACCGCCATTAAACCCCATGAAGAAGAAGAAGAAGAAGAAGAAGAAGAAGAACGGTGTGCGCATGCGTGAAGTAATTCGTAATCGTCTTTGCGCGGGCTCAGCAACAACAGTAAGTAAAGTTTTGTAAATCACATTAGTTAATAAACCCGTGACAAACTTTGAACGATTATTTTGGGGCGTACAGTCAACAGCAGAATTTACCAACGGCTTACTAGCTGTGCCGATATTTTCGAGCTGTACATTTCGAGGCGATTTTTTCGAGATAGCTAGCTCGGACTGCAAGCTACCGTCCGAGCTAGCTACACAGTCGCCGTGCGGAGCCAGTAACAGTCTCATTGATTAAAATGAGTGCGTATTTGCTGCGGAGGTCGGACCGGAGCGGAACGCATGTAGGGCCTGGGGCTAGCAGTGTCCAGCTAACACTGGACTGTTGTGATGGTATGCTAAATGAGCTGGTTGGAAAAAAAAGAGCTGGAGTTTAATGTTTTTGTCTGCTCTGTTAGGCCATGAAGAGTCCTAAACTCTTAGAGAGGTGCTCAAAAGGAGAGAGAGAGTATTTGTATAAAAAAGAATTTATTATGACAGGCATAATGATTAATCAGCGTACAGACATAAAATACATTTATATGCATACAGTGGCCTCTCTTCTGACTAAGATATGGTGTTCTGGTGTGCGTTATCTCTGTAGATGGATGTGCGAGCAGAGTCTTAAATCAGTAAAACTGTTTTCTAGATGTGAACTCTAAGTGTATTAGCCTTTAAGTAATAATGTAGTCTATCATAGTAGTATATATATTATGTGTGATGTGTTCTGGTTATCGAGCACAATGTATTGTTGTCTGTGGACCAGCGGCAGTAACTATGTTACCTGCACTGGATGAAGAGAAACTACTTGATTAAGTTATGATTATATGAAAAATGGGCTCCTAAGCTAACTAAACTAGTAAACCATGTAATTCGTGTTTGTCTAAAGTCCAGAGAGAATAGTTTAATCAAACAGTAACATTTCCTGAGCATATAAAATCAGTAAACGGTGTATAAAACAGTGTCATAACTCTTCAGCCACTAAGCCTAAAATGTCTCAGAAATATGTTTAACATTAAACGATAAAACTTAATTATCCCCTATACATGTACTGCCCATCATTAATGACTTTTTTTAATCATGTGCTTAAAAAAAAACATTTCCCCCTCTTATATCTGTCAGCATTGGCTGTGGTCACACAAAGATAAATGTTAATGTTACATGAACTAAGCAGAGGGGTATTAATCTACTGCTGATGGAGAATGTGCAGAGGCCCCAAACACACCTGCTTCATGGGTATTTGTCTAAACAAGAATGTTCAATGTCTCTGTTGGTGAATGTGGTATATTGACATACTTTCCATCCACAAACTTTTAAAATAAGGTTGAGATTTCACATTCCTCTCCTTGCTCTTTTCCACAGATTTGGAAAAACACGATCCAAGTCGCCTTCAGTGGTGAGTTGTCTCCAAACCTAACCCAGCCATCCATTTTGATCTGAAAGTACTGTAACCCTGTAAAAAAGTAATTTTTTACATTTTTGAAAAAATTAGACAGGTTAATTTGAAATATGTTTAAAAATGATTGACTGTTTTCACTTCTTATTTTAAAATTTAATGTTTCTATTTATAAAACATTTAGGCTTAGAAATATTGTTGGTTTTTATTTCACTCCCAGATGTATCACAAAAAATGGAGACGACTAAATGCACATTTACGTGCATTGGTGGAGTCTAGTGACTCAGAAGAGAATCCAGGTCCCTCAAATGAGAACCCAGAACTTTCTTTTGCTGATAGCCCAATAGACATACAGATACACAACCAACCTGATACAGGAGAAGATGAATATCAAGATGATTGCCTCCTGCCAAACAGTGATAGTGAAAGTGATGTAGAAATTGGAACTTTGTCCGAGGAGGAACCAAGTGATCTGAGAAGTGATTTGGTTAAATGGGCTGTAAAGAATAAGGTGACATGCACATCAGTAGATGAGCTGCTATTGGTGCTACGCAAACATGGACACCGGCTACCAAAAGATGCCAGAACCCTGTTAGGAAATCCCAGTGAAATAGACGTCACAGATCTATGTGGTGGCCAGTTCCTCTACTTTTTCATTCATTCAACCTTTATTTAGTCAGGTAAATCTCATTGAGCCTCGAGGGCTCATTTACAAAAGCGACCTGCTACAAACTAAAGAATGATGAACAGCAATGATACAAATACATTAAACAACAAACAACAGAAAAAAGAAAAAAAAATGTAGGAGAGAAATAGAAAGTGAAATGCAAAGTATCAAAACTTTGGTGTGGAGACAGGACTTCTGAAAATGTGCTCACAGTATCCCAATTTTTTTTCAACAGAAAATGAGATACAGCTAAATTTCAATGTAGATGGTGTACCATTATTTAAATCATCAAATGTACAAATTTTGCCCATTCTCTGCAGTGTGAAAAAGTTAGAGCCGTTTATTGTTGCATTAATTTGTGGAACTGCAAAGCCAAACAGTGAGCCAAAGCCAGGCAGCATCAGGCCTCAGAGTAAAAAACCTTGGCCTTATCGGAAAAGCAAGACAAAACCGAGCCTAAGCTGTCCCAGGCTCTCTCAGAGCTGCAAACTCAAGAACTCCCAGAAAACCTCTTCTGCAATAATGATGAATCAACCTGACTTCGTGGTTGCATGAAGGTGGTACCGTTTGCATCAGACATTAGAACGTAACCAACTTTGTTATGCACACGGAAAGGCCTCGTATGATAAGACACACCAATTCTCTGTTTTAACGTTATGGCTGCAATGATCAAAAAGTATGAAATACAAAACTGCATCTGACAATCGGTCACAAAATTTCCTTCACAGGTATAGTTTGTTCAAAATATGACTACTGTCTTACAGCATGTATATTTTTTTATTTATTTTAGGTCAAAAAGCTACCAAGAAGTCTAGAAATGTTTTTCCTTGTGAGGGTATGTTAAATTTTTTTTCACCACTGATTAATTTGGGGGTATACCACATCAAAAGAGGATACAGTAGTTATACCTTGGTGGTGGGTCATGTCACACAAGGTGGGCTGACAATTCTAGAATCATTGGAGGTATGCAATTGTTCTTACTGCAAACGCACAGCTAAGTCACTTACACTTTTTGTTACATATTTCACAATAAAAATAAGCCACATCCTGCACATAATAAGCTAATCCATGTAACTTTTATTTCTTTTTTTAAGAACAAATCTATGTAGTATTTCAATCACCACCATATCAGTAACAGGCTAATTACTTACTATAGATGTAAAATCACTTTTATTTTAATTTATTTTTTACTGTTGACTGTTTTATTATAGATGACTTTGCTCTTCCAACTCCTCCTAAAAGGATGAATGCACAGTCAGGTAAATATTGCACAACTATCATCTTGGGGTACTTGGAAACCTTGTGTAAAGTAATTTACATTTTTGACATATTAACACTTATGTTTAAACCCTCTAAAATGCAGAAAGAACCCCGATGGACATCCCTTCAAGCACTCAATCTCAAATCTTGGGATGCAATGGTAGCAGGAGTCCCTCTGAGTCTCTTTCTAATGATCAAAGGTATTTAATTTAAATATGATCAAAATTAGAGATGTAACAATTCATCTAACTCACGATGCGATGTGTACCAATTTTGCTGTTGCATGCTTTAAACAGATCAGTCAGACCTGGCCAAGACAGTCCCTTTCTCAGAGGCGGCGTTGGAGGTCGAGGTCTTCCTCTCGTGGACAAAGGTAAATTGTTATCAAAAGTATAATATTGATAACCTGGATTATTCTGATAATTCAAACATTTCCAGAAATGTAGATTAATTTATCTTTTTAATTACAATAATGCATTATTATTTGAATGTTAATGAGAAATTGGTGTTATTATTTTTTAAAGAATAAACCTAACATAGTATTTGGATATTAAAGTTTTCAGAGTCAGAGAGAGTCAGAGAGTCTTTATTGTCATTTGCACCGCATGTGGTACATGTGATGAAAACGAGATTATGTACACGGGGTCCCAGTTACATCCAACAACAAATGCAAGAGAAAAACAGTAATAACATCTAGAATTAACTAAGAAAAACATCAACTAGTAATACACTAAGCCTAATATATTTATTACCTATCACCTATTTCAAGGTGGAAAGAAACAAAATCTTTGCAGGTTGCTGGAAATATCTTACTCAAAATCATTTTTTTAATTGATACATTTTTTCCCATGGTTCTACACTAACTTCTTGCACTGATTGCACTGGTGTTTCTAAACTTTTTTTTGGTTCACCAGCACAGTTAGTGCACCCAAATTTTCAACCGCGTCATATTTAACATGATAGTTTTACAGGTTCTCTCTTTATTTTATTTATTTATCTGGCTTATATTCCACAATCTTAAAATATGATTCATCATGCCAACAGAAATATGTCTTTGTGTTTCAGGAAAAACAGGACCTCAAAGCCCCCAGGAAAACTCTCCCTCTCCTGTCCAATTCTGATTGTGTGTTCGTCCAACTGCCTGCTCACGGTAGGAGATGTGCCCATCACAACATTTCCCAAAGACATTTTATGTTTAAACATTTGAAGTTGTAGTGGCTCCCTCATTTTTCATGGTGCCCAGTAGTATACTCTCCATTTTTCATAGCAAAAATTGTTTTTATTTTGTTGAAGGTGTTTTATATTATTTTTTAAAAATATAATCAAGTGTTAACTACAGTTGTAATTGGGAGTAGTAGTTGTTGCATTGCTGCTGAAACCATTGTGATAAAATAAATGTGTTGAAGTTAAAGAATACCTTTCATTTTTTGTCATTACAGAAAATGTTTGAAGGTTTTGACAAGACATGTATTATTACGTTTGTTGGTTAAATTTGATAACGGGTTGGAGAAACATTTGAAACATCTGTAGAACTAAAAATGAGTAAAAGTTTTAGGGATGTATACTAATTTTAAGCATCACACGCTCAATTGTAGTAAAATATTGCTAAGAATGAGATTTTTTGCAGCTAGGTTTAAGATTGTTTATCTTGTAAAAAGATAAAATGTCTTATTTTTAGAAATCGTGTCAAGACAATTTTCACTTGTTGGAAGATCTTTTTGCGTATTTCAGTCAAAAAAAAATCTAATTTTAAGTTGTTTTAAACTTGTTTTCAGAGTAGACTTTTCTCCAGTGTACTACTTTTGAGCATCAGAATCTTATTATAAGACAAGAAAAGCTCACAATTGTAGTAAAATATTGCTCAAAACTAGATTTTTGTAGCTAGTTTCAAGATTCCGCATATCGTTTTCACTTGTTACCAGATCTTTTTGCTTATTTCAATCAAAAAAAAAAACTAATTTTAAGTTGTTTTAAACTTGTTTTCAGAGTAGACTTTTCTCCAGTATACTACTTTTGAGCATCAGAATCTTATTATAAGACAATAAAAGCTCACAATTGTAGTAAAATATTGCTCAAAACTAGATTTTTGTAGCTAGTTTCAAGATTCCGCATATCTTGTTTGACTTGAACAAAATGTCTTATTTTAAGAATCTTGTCAAGTGAATTTTCACTTGTTCCATTGGCAGATTTTTTTGCTTATTTCAAGCAAAAAAATCTTATTTTACATTTTTTTTCCCTTATTTTTAGAGGGGCATTTTTTCCAGTGAATGAGTGCCATACCTGGGAGATAAATTGTGGACCGTGGTCAGAGACTATGTCAGAGGGGATACCATGGATGCAAAAGACGTGTTGAACCAATAATTGGGCAGTTTCTAAGACCGAGGGAAGCTTGGGAAGAGGGACAAAATGTGCAGCTTTAGAAAAACTGTCTATAACGGTCAGAATGGTTGTGTTACCGTCAGATGGAGGTAGGCCGGTGACAAAATCCAATGATATGTCAGACCAGGGGCTGATTGGCATAGGTAGCGGAAGTAGAAGACCAGCAGGAGGTTGAGTACCAGAATTGATTCTGGCACAGGTAGGACAGGCTGAACAGTTTTATGTTTGGATATTCTCTAACTGCCTTCCACACATTGCATGGAGGGTGCATGCTTTGCAAGGTACGTTTAACCAAAATGGCTCCATATGTTAGTTTTTGTGAAGAGCCTTCTCCTATTCATTTCCTATGGGAAATTTGGCATCTTTGTTAGCTTAATATGTCACCATGGTAACTGTGAATGCCAATAAAAGTGTCAAGTTATTTGGGTTTTTTGTTTGTGCAATTCCCCACTTGAAAGGGATAGCCTCTACATTGAAGTTTCCAACTGGATTCCACTCATTGAGTATCCTTGATTTTTGTTGATCCACATTTATTTGAGTTTTGTGGGTACTTGTAGACAGTTAGGCAGGCAGTTAGCTGAAAAACCTCAAAAGAAAAATACAAATACTATTACTTGCTTAAATTAACACAAAATAAACATAAACATATTTACATTTCCAGCAGTTTTAACCAAATAATTAGCATATTTTACCATGTTTGAAATGTTTGTTCATTACATTTTCATAGTCAAAGCATTTTAGTCAATATTTCTAAATCAAACAAATAAATAAATAAACATATTAATGGGATAATTTCAACAACTCAGTTTTAAATACATTTTTAGATAAATATTTTTCCTAAACAAATCACCTAATGTTTTTATCAAACATATCTCTACCAAACCATAAACATTGAACTCCAAGTGTATATTTTTTTCTATTTTTTTCCTATTTTTTATACCAACTAATTTAATTACAACAATACCCAACCACATGAAACATTAAAATTACTCAACACCACAATCAGAGTCTCTATAAAGAGTCCATGCACTACTTTGGTAAATTTGATTAAAACAACAGCAATATGGTGCTTAGCGGCTGTCCTTCACAGGTTGTAGTAGACTTTGTTTGCACAGTTATGATTTCAGGTGAGCTACAAACACTGCTTACCCTTCATGCTGCAGTCTCAGTCCAAACAAGAGTGACAGATCTGTCACTCCAGAAATACCTCCATGCTTTGATAGTGTAGTGAGATAGACCCCTCATCTCTGGCCTGGGTTTACACCTTTTCACATTTCTGAAACTCTGAATGATACACTTCTCCTGAGGCCCTCAAGGATACAAGTGGACACTGTTTTATTACATTATTTTGAATCAAAACACAATAAGTCATAAGAGACTATCTTATTCCTCTATTTTTGTGTTAATGAATAACCTTGTGTTACTTGTATTGAAGTTTGATAGTCAAAGACTGTTTAATTCAAACTGTTTAATTGAAGTTGGAAATCCAATGTTATTTCAAAAATGATGGTCGCTTCTTCATATGATGAATCAAATGGTGAAAGTGAATTATATGTCAGAATGACTTGTTCAGAGTTGTTTAGAAATGTTAAGACGTTAATCAAATGCTTAATCAGTAATCTGTATGACTGGCGACAGATTTCTGTCACTTGTCTAAACACTCTTACTGCATAATCTTCACTTCTTTAACTTTGGATAACTCTCTGACCCGAACAAATTCACTCCCGTTTTCTGGGAAGCGACCAATAAGCGAGAGGAATTTACTGGGTCAACTTCCCCTTTTTAAGGCTTCACTTCCTGTCGGAGCCGAGAGTCGGTGGTGGACCTCAAGCTATGAGGTTCCCCAAAGAACTGAATGAACGCCAGTCACACGCTAAGGACACGTCATTCAGTTAAAGACTTATAACATGCCAAGTTATAAGTCATCTTCATAGAGCTGGAAAGCTCCATCTGAATAAATTCCTTCAAGGAAGCTTTTATCTTGAAAAGCCAAACCGGAACTGAGGTCGTTACTTCGGTGAGGTGGAAGTCGTCTTGTGAGCGAGCCGTTGCAAAAATGGACGCCAGTCACCTGTAAACCGTAGCACGAACGGACAGTTCGTGCACGTGAGGTTGGGACAAGTTTATCGAAGCCGAGACCAAAAATCTTCGCACAGGTAAAACGTCGATGTCCATTCGACCGAGTCGAGCGGAAGCCGCCAGAGAACTGCCATGTTTCTGGTTAAAACACGTCAAGATAATGCCTCTCCTCATCCTTCATTTTCTTCCTCCTCCATTTTCTCTTCACTGAAACTTTCTTACTTTAAGTAACTAAACTTTAAGTTTATTGTGCCAGCAGATATATAAGTTATTAACACCCATAACTTGTGTTCTGTTGTTCCTATGACGTTACAGATGCGTATACTCATGCTGAAGTTAATTATAGGAAAAATGATCAACCAATCATGTACAAATGTGTGATGTAATTTAATGATTCTGTTAAATAAATGGTCCAGTCCTACTGTACCAACATAAGTTTAATGTTTCCTGTGAATTACATCTGGTCAAGGTATAGAATTATTGGTATTAAGCTGAAAAAGAGAGAACTCGTTTAATTAAATTGATGATAAGTTTGTGTCAGATAAGATCTACTCAAATCTTTCATTTAGAATATTGTACCGTCAGTAAAACTGACCAGGGTATAATATCCTACAATAGCCTAGATTGGTTCCACCTGGTCCTCCTCACTGATCAGCAGAGAGGAGTGGCAGGGAGGAGCAGCAGCCAGGTAGTTTGCCAGAACACCTCCCACTCGATCTTTCCACGGAATCGATGGAAAGATTGCAGAATCAATTACTGCAAACTACTTTTCAGTTTTAGACTTGTTTCTCCACTGGCAATAGAACAACCAGGCGCCGAACATCTCTGTGCAGGACTGTCGTTTGGGCAGTTTCTTCCAGGGCTCTGGTCCTAGGCTGTCTTGGTGTGAGTCTTGTCACAGGGATGCAGGAGCTTTGGACTACTTTAACATTCACATCTTGCACGATGTCCTTAGCATCTTGATTGACACTCACGACCCGTCCTAACTTGAATTGGCCTCGTATTGCATTATGGTCGCATAGCCAAACAATATCTCCAACAGTTATGTTTCGGTGTAAAGTGTGCCATTTGCTTCTCACAAATAAGTTTGGACCGGCAAGTTGGCTCCATGACCTCCAGAATCTGTTGACATGAAGCTGCATCTCTCTAAGTCTTTTGTAAGAGTAGCTTGCAAAGTCGAATGTTGTGATGTCGCAACTTGGAGATGCACGTCCTAAGAGGAGTGTGTTGGGTGATACATACTGGATGCAGTCTTCACAGCTCTGCACTTGGGCATTTATAGGACGTTCGTTGGAGAGGTTGGCAGCAAGTTGGAGAGCTGTCTGGAGCTCATTGTAATTGAGACCAGTGTTGGTGCCTAAGCTCTGGAATGCCTTCTTGACTATGCGGACAGCGGCTTCAGCAGCGCCGTTGCGGTGAGGTGAGTCAGCTGGATTAATTTTCCACTCCCACTGAGTGCCTTTCTGAGCCGATATCTCCTCTATTGCAGCTTTGTCTTGAGATTCCAAGAACTGGTATAGCTCTCTCAATACGGATTTGGCCCCAATGAAGTTTGTTCCTGGATCAGACCAGATTTTTCTTGGGTGTCCTCTAATTGAAGTGAACCACTGGTAAGCCATCAAAAAACTTTCCGTTGACATTGTGTCTTCCAGGTCTACGTGAACAGCCCTACTGACCATACAGCTGAAAATGACACCCCACACTTTCATTGAGGTTATTTTCTTGATCATGTCTTTGAAAAGGTATGGTCCAAAGAGGTCAACTGCTATGAACTCAAATGGAGCTGCAGGTAAGGTTCTTTCAGGAGGTAAATCACCCATTATTTGTTGGCACCTTCTTGCTTTGTACTTTTTGCAGATAAGGCAGTTTTCCACTACTTTTTGGGCAATTCTCCTTCCTTGAATGACCCAAGCTTTTCTCATCATCTTCAGTAGGGTCGCAGCCACACCTTCATGACCCTCAATGTGTGCCTCCCGTGCCAACAAAGTAGAGACCCACGCATGAGAAGGTAGGAGGAGAACTGCCATGCCATCGTCTCTGAAACCACGAATTCTTCCACCACAGACTAGTAACCCAGTCTCTGCCTCTTGGTACACAACCAAGCGGTCTGTGGTGGTAGCTGGGAGGGTCAACCCCTCTTGGGCAGCGAGACAAATGTCCCTGAGAATGTATCATGACGTTCGGAGGCAGTGATGGCCTCATTTGTTGGCACCACCTCCCACTTTGGTGTCTTTATTTGTACTTCTTCTAGCAGTAAATCATGGCCAAGTTTCTTTTTTTTTCTTCTGCTTTGAGAAGTTGATTCTTACCATGACATACAACTTGTCCTCGTCCGCGATGTAGCCGAGACCAAATGCCTTGTTGTCTTCCTCCTTTAGTTCGTTCGGTAGGGCAATCATCTTTGGTGATGTCTCCCTTTTCTCTTCTTTACTTTGGCCTGAAGACCCACAGCTTCAGCTCAAATCCTCTTGCTTTTAGAATAAACTCTACATTCTTTGTGATGACCTCAAGTCTTTCACAACAGTTGTGGGATGTTAATATGTCATCAACATAGCTGTGCTCATGTAATACTTGACACTCATCCAGATGGCTGCATTGAGGTAGGTTTGCTGTCTCTCTCATGGCGAATCTTACTGGAGTTGTAACAGAGGGCAGGTTGGGAGCAATGAGATGGCTTCTGTACCACCAGACAGGTCCCTTCCAGGTCAATAAATCCTCCTCAGTCAACTTTTTTGCATCCCGACACTCAACCTTCTCATGAACTTGAGCACTATAGGCCTTTTTCCACTACGGTTTCTTGGCTAATTGTCTCTTCGTTCTGAGAAAGGTTGCCTCCACTGCTCTTTTATTGTTTGTCAATGTTGAGGGATATTTGAGCCATGGGTAGCTCGCATGCCATTGAGGACCATCAGTGTGGTCATCAGCACTAGCATATCTCAGCCCACTCTTCACCACTTCTAACTCTCTTTCTTCAGCCAAGGGGCGGCCGTGGCATAGTGGTAATGGCAGTCATCCCCCGATCGGAAGGTTGGCGGTTCGAATCCCGGTTCCCCACACCATGTGTCGTTGTGTCCTTGCGCAAGACACTTAACCCCGAGTTGCTCCCAGTAGGACTGGAAAGCACCTTGCATGGTAGTCTGCTGTTACCGGTGTATGAATGTGTGTAGCATTCAATGTGTGTAGCACTTTGAGATTTTCACTAATGAAAAGTGCGTTGTAAATTGAATTCATTATTATTATTTATTTGCCACCAGGTTGACAATTGCCACAGCGGCAGCTTCCACATCTCGGGGTGCAAGCAGCACCTATACTATCCCACTTCCACCACTCAAGAGAATGAGTGGTAGCAGCAGAGCTAAAATGCTTGATGGTAGGTAAGGAGCAGACATGTTCTTTATACATCATTGCAGCAGTTCTCATAGACCTTGCAAAGTGCGTTCTGGATGTGTGTGCTGTAATTGTAGCCTCTTCAAACAGCCCAGGGTGCGTTCCTGCGACTGTCTTTCCCAATGGTCCATCCCATAATACAAGATCTCCAACAGCGCATATCTTCCGTGGAACCAGACGCTCTTCTTTATGGCTTATTATCAGCTGTATTTCCTTTGGTCTCACTAGTTCACTGAGAGGGACATCAGGGAAGAACTTTTGCAGTGTTTTGGCACTCACATGTTGGTGGATATCTGCAATGCTGTCTAAACCATAGCAGAGGAGTTGGTGAGACCTGAAATTTCCCCTTTCTGTTCTGACCCGGATCTTTAGGAGGTAACGTCTTGTAGTAACTTGAACTTTCATTCCTCCCACACCGTGGACAACAAGGGTTATAGCTTCACTTCTCAGGTTTAATCGATCAGCTGCTTTATGTGTTATATAATTTGTATCTGATGCTAGATCAATTAGGGTCCCAATTTTTTGTCCTGCATTAGCTGTGACCTCTAATAGCATCATTACAGGCCACTCCACTAAAGCATTCTTTGCTAGAAGGTTGGGCTGATTAGACACAAGAGATGTTTTAGCCACCACATTACAGAAAACATGGCGGCACTTTTCTGCCTGTTCAGGTGGGAGGCTTTTAATAAAGTCTTGTTGGGCTTGAGTGTAGCGGTCTCCTACATCACCTCCCACTGTGCTGTCTTTGTGCCTCTGAACAGAATGCCCCCTAGACACTTCAGCTCATGGGCAAAAATAATAATGGTGTTCTGCAGTGTGTTGCTCCTTGCAATCTGGTCGCCTGCACAGGAAATCAGTTTTACAGTATTCATTCTCACTGCGAATTTCTTGACACTTTTTGCAGGCCCCCAACTTCTTGACAGCTTCCCTCTTTTCTGACAGCTTAAGCGTACGAAATATTTGGCAAAAATACAGCCTTTTCTTGTGCTTTGCGTCTCCACAGACCACACAACCTTGAAATATGTTTGTTGGTTGGGTGGATGTTCTGGTCTGGGCTTGCCGTGGTTCAGACCTTGGGTTTTGAATCATTTAATTTCATTTATTCATTTGTATAGCACTTTACACAACCACGGTGATGGTGACCGAAGTGCTTAAAGAGGAACTAAACCCCGGTCTAAAAACGTGTTTACAGTAACCCCTATGGGTTGAACAGAGGAATTGCACCTTAATTTTCTTATTGGTCAAGGACGTTCACTCTGACGTGTCTTGTACACTCTGACGTCACAGAAGTGGTTCAAGCAGAGTCAATCCCCTGCAGAGATGAGAAGGTCCTGCAGCATTCATACCTTATATGGAAGTGCCACATTTCACTCCTGACAAGCGGTTTTGTTTTTCTTTTTTCCCCCATTTTTTTAAGCCTTTGGTTTTGGATGGAATGGGTGGAATAGATAAATACATCTACATGTTTATCCTTTGTTGTTGCTTGGTGTATGTTGTTGGCTAGAGGTTTAATTTGTTTTAGGTTGTTGCTGGTGGAGGCGTGGACAAAAGCACAACTCTACCTCCTCCCCTCCTTGTCTCTCGACACGCCCATTTTGAGGGTGATTTTGTCTGCTTAGGGGGAGAAGTTACCGTCTCAACCTGTGTTTAGTTCCTCTTTAAAGTGAGACTAAACCCAGGTTGAGACGGTAACTCCTCCTTCCAAAATCTCCCTGAAAATGGGCGTGTCGAGAGACAAGGAGGGGTGGAGGTAGAGTTGTGCTTTTGTTCACGCCTCCACCTGCAACAACCTAAAACAAATTAAACCTCTAGCCAACAACATACACCAAGCAACAACAAAGAATAAACATGTAGATGTATTTATCTATTCCACCCATTCCATCCAAAACCAAAGGCCTAAAAAAATGAAAATGAAAATAAAACCGCTTGTCAGGAGTGAAATGCAGCACTTCCATATAAGGTATGCACTTCTCATCTCTGCAGGGGATTGGCTCTGCTTGAACCACCTGTGTGACATCAGAGTGTACAAGACACATCAGAGTGAACAGTCCTGACCAATATGAAAATTAAGGTGCAATAACCTCTGTTCAACCCAAAGGACTACCGTAAACACAGTTTTAGACCAAATATTGCCAATTTACACAGATATGCACAATTATGTGAAAATAAACACAGCCATAGTGCTAGATAATATTTTAAACACATTCTAGGGAGTTTATCAGCTAAAAAAAGTTAATTTTGGGTTTAGTCGCACTTTAACAAAAAACAGTGCACTACTTAAAAAGACAACTGATTAAAAATCAAGAAAAACATAACATAATAGCAAAAATAAAACCAGAAATGTCACCACATATTTAATTACTAAAAGCCAGTTGGAATAAAAAAGTCTTAAGCTTCAATTTAAAAGGGCCAAGTTCAGTAATCGGACGTAGCTCAAGTGGGAGTGTATTCCAGAGTCGAGGTGCGGCCGCAGAAAAGGCGCGGTCACCCCAATGTTTACATTTTGTCCGTGGAACAGAGAGCAGGAGCTGGCTATCTGAACTCAAGAGACCTGGAGCGGGCGGGGAAACTTAACTCAGCAAACCCCCTAGTTAAGACTCCATCGACCTACGAACAACGGGACCTACGAACGTATCATATTTAATAAAAATATGAAATTACTGTATTAAAAAAAAAATAATTTTTTTTTTTGTGTGTTTAAATGTTCTTAATTTCATGTGTACATCACTTTGTTGCAGATGTGGTTGTTTTAAAGGCTTTATAAATAATAATTATGATAAAAATGATCATTTCTGATCATTTTTGAGCAATCTTGGGCAGCAGGAAGTAGGTCTTCAGTTTACACGGTCACAAATTAATGTAGAACACCGGACGCCATTTTAGGTTCAGTCACGGGGGTCTCCGGTCACAAATTAATGTAGAACACCGGACGCCATTTTAGGTTAGCTGCCGGGAGCCGGTCTTTGAACACTGGTGACCAGGATGGCCTCATATGGATTAATTACTAGCTGGAAACGTCTCTGTGAACTTTGTGGATGTCTCAGGCAGCAGCAGATTTATCGCCGATCGTGCCAGGCCGCCTTGCGAACACCTCCGGCCAGGCTCTGGCCTGGCTAATAATAATAATAATAATGAATTCAATTTATAACGCACTTTTCATTAATGAAAATCTCAAAGTGCTACACGGTGCAACAGAAATTAAATGTCAATAAAACAAGTAATAGAACAAGTAAAATCAATAACAGTATCAACTAAGATCAAAAGTAGAATCATGAGGAGGCAGAGTATGCTCGGTTGAAAAGAAAGGTCTTCAAGCCGCTCTTAAAGTCAACCACAGACTGTGGGACCCTCAGACAGTCAGGAAGAGAGTTCCACAGGCGGGGGGCAGCCACACTGAAAGCCCGGTCTCCCATGGTCCTTAATTTGGTTCTCGGAATGTGAAGGAGATTACTGTTCTGTGACCGCAGCGACCGGGTGGATGAGTGTGGAATAAGAATATCCTTCAGATAATCTGGTGAAGTTCCATGTAAGCATTGATGTGTAATGAGAGCAGTTTTGTACTGAATTCTGTAGGCGACAGGAAGCCAATGAAGGTTATGAAGAATGGGCGTAATATGTTCAAATTTACGAACTCGCAACAAGATCCTTGCAGCACTGTTTTGAATATATTGAAGTTTCTGAAGGTTTTTGCCAGGGATTCCAATAAACAGGGAGTTGCAGTAGTCGAGCCTGGAGGAGACAAAAGCATGGACGAGCTTCTCAGCATCGGAAAAAGTTAGGGATGGGCGAAGTCTAGAGATGTTTCGAAGATGGAAGAAGCAAGTTTTAAACAGAAGCTTAATGTGATTTTCAAATGTAAGATTGGAGTCCATTTTTATTCCAAGATTTGTAACAGAGGTGGAGAGGGGGATGTCTTGTCCAGAAAAGGAAAGTGTTGTTATAGTAGATGTCTGTACCTGGTGAGGGGTGCCAATCAGTATGGCCTCGGTCTTGGAGCAGTTTAATTGAAGAAAGTTCTGATTCATCCATGCCCTAATTGCCTCCAGGCAGGCAGAGAGGGCAGTGAGTGAAGATGGAGATGACAAGGTGGAAGATGAGGATGCTCCAGTCCTGATGTAAAGCTGTGTATCGTCGGCATAACAGTGAAAAGAAATGTTGAACTGATTAATAATTTGACCTAAAGGCAGCATGTAAAGGGAAAACAACAGGGGCCCCAGAACCGACCCCTGAGGGACACCACAGGAGACAGAGACTGTCTGGGACGTGGCGTTGCCAAGACTAACACATTCCAGCCTATTGGAGAGGAAAGATTTAAACCAGTCCAGGACGGTGTCACAGAGACCGACCTCCACATGAAGACGGTGGAGGAGGATACTATGGTCCACAGTGTCGAAGGCTGCAGTGAGGTCAAGGAGGACAAGGATGGAGGGAGAGCCAGTGTCAGCAGCCAAGAGGACATCATTAGTAACTCTCAGCAGTGCAGTCTCAGTACTGTGAGCTGCCCTGAATCCAGACTGGAACTTCTCATACAGGGAGTGTTGTTGTAAGTGATCCTGCAGCTGAGCAGCAACTGCTTTTTCCAGCACTTTAGACAGAAAAGGGAGGTGTGAAATTGGGCGGTAATTAGAAAAAATGTCGGGATCCAAATTAGATTTTTTCAGAAGAGGCCTAATGATGGCAGTTTTTAGAGGCAGTGGAACATGACCAGATTGAAGAGACTGATTTATTATTTGAGTGATAAGTGGGCCTATTGCAGAGTGATTGGATTTTATGAGAGACGAGGGGAAAGGATCCAGGGCGCAGGATGAAGGCTTCATTTTCTTGATGATGGCCTCCACCTCACTCTGAACAACTTCGTCAAAGCTGTTAAGGGTCCCAGAATGCAGACGGGTAGATGGCACACTGAGAACAGGGAGGTTGTGGAGCTGAGATCTGATAGTGTCAATTTTGGTTTTAAAAGATGAAAGAAACAGGTCGCATTTTTGAGCAGAGTCCTCAAGAGTTTGTTTAATGGGATTAAGCAGACGAGTTATTGTGGAGAAGAGCTGTTTAGAGTTTCCAGGGCAGGTGTTGATGATGTTGGAATAATATTTGGAGCGTGCTTCTTTAAGAGAATAGGCGTACGCTTTCTGATGTTCTTTGTACGCCTGCTTATGTACCGAGAGACCAGATGATTTTAGACGTCTCTCGATAGCACGGCCAGTTGCCTTCATCTTGCGCAGCTCATCAGTGTACCAAGGGGCTGAACGGGAGAAAGACACCAGTCTTGTTTTCAAGGGAGCATGTAGGTCCAGGAGCTCCCGAAGAGATTGGTTGTAGTAATCCACAGAGTCATCTGCAGAAGGATGATTGACCGTGGTCAGGGTGTGAAGATCAGCAGACAGAACATCAAGGGAAATGTTTTTAAGGTCACGGAACTGGATGGGTCGTTTTGGGTTTGAAGCAGGCGAAGATGAAGGCACTTCCAGGGAGATGACCCTGTGGTCTGAGACACCCAGGTCATATACAGATAAATTATTGATGAGTACAGTGTCAGTAATCACCAAATCCAGAGTATGCCCCCTGCTGTGCGTAGGGGCGTCAACATGTTGAGTGAGATTAAGAGAATCCAAAAGAGACTTAAAATCTGTTGCCAGAGGTGAAGAGGAATTGTCCACGTGGATATTCAAGTCGCCAAGAAAAATAGTCTTCACAGGGGAGGTGCAGAAATAAGTGAAGAGGTCATGTATCTCTGAGTTAAATGAAACATGCGGTTTGGGAGGTCTATAAATTAATATAACATTCATCAGGAGTGGGGCTTTGAAGCTGAAAGCCAGACATTCAAAAGAAGAAAAATCCTGAGAAACCAGATGCGACAGCCCTAAACTACTGCGGTAGATTACAGCCAGACCACCACCGCGGCCAGTGCTGCGGGCTCTCTGCAGATAGCTGTATCCAGATGGACAAGCTTCATTTAAAGAACTGTACACATCCGGTCTATGCCAAGTTTCTGTGAGGCACATGAGGTCCAAATTCTTCTCCAAAATGTGATCATGAATTAGACATGATTTGTTTGAAAGTGATTGAACATTAAAAAGTTCTATTTTAATACTAGTTGGAGCAGATTGTTTTTGAAGAGGTTTAAGCAGACTGAAGTCCACTCCACGTTTTCCTTGCCACTTCGTGTGCTGTGGACTACAAAGGACCACAGACGCAGCGTTCTGATGACGTCGTCGAGGTGCGACACGTCTCTCAGACCAGACAGTAGCAATCGAGTCAGAGCCAGTTTGCCTAAAGTGAACTAATTTCTTTCGAGAGCTTCTATGGATGTAACGAGGTCTACGCAGAAGTCCCAGTTGTTTAATGGTCGAAATAGAAGGAGGAATGGAGCAGTTGTTAAATTCAAACAGCTGCGAAGCGGAGTAGGTCAACATTGTTGTCGATCCGGTGGAAGCTAGCATGGAGCTAGCCGCTAACAGCAGGCCCACGGCTCCAAGAAAGATATACAAGAAGCAGAAAGAGGTAATTTGAATGATCATTACCTCGAAGAGGAGCACAGGAGAAAATCCAAAACAGTCCAGAGGACCCAGGAGGGTGACAGAGGCAGCAGGTAAGCGAACAATAAATGCAGCTACGTGGTTTTTTAAGCTAAATTCGTTCTGGAGCTAGCGGGAGCTAACAGCCCCCACTAATAAAATTACGGTTAAACTAGTAAAGTTTACTATCTAATGAATCCAGCAACAAGTCAAATCTTGGCCTGGCTGCAGTCTCCTATCCTGAGCAAGCACTAGGCATCAGTGGAAAGGAAAAACTCCCTTTTAGAAGGAAGAAACCTCTAGCAGACCCAGGCTCAGGACAAGCGGTCATCTGCTTTGACCGGCAACTTATAATGTTTGCAGAACCACAACGCAGTCAGAAAAGACAGTTGCTCTAAAACTTAATCACAGAAAGGAAAAAATGCCCGCGTGACGTCCGTTCACACAGGTGCTGTACACAGGCAAACGCCTGCCGCACTCTGCGTTCAAGAAAGGTAGAAATGTTCAAAGAAAGGTAGAAAGGTTCAAAGAAAGGTAGAAAGGTTCAAAGAAAGGTAGAAATGTCCGCGTCAGCTCGTACAGGTGCTGTACACAGGCCTAGGCCTGCCGCACTCTGCAATCGAGAAAGGTAGAAATGTCCAACAAGGCTCGGTGAAAAAAAAACAGCAGAAAGTAGTAAAAAAAAGGCTTCAAAGAGCAAAAAGTATGAGGAGCAGCGGCAGCCAAGGTGTGCCCGCGTCCACTTCCTCACAGGTGCTCTGTCACAGGTGCTCTGTCACAGGTGCTCTGTCACAGGTGCTCTGCCACAGGTCCAGAAGCTAACACGGGAGCTAACACGGGAGCCGGGCTTTGAACACTCGTGACCAGGATGGCCTCATATGGATTAATTACTAGCTGGAATCGCTCTGTGAGCTCTGTGGACGTCTCAGGCTGGAGCAGAAGCTGCAGATTGATCGCGCCGCCGCTCCAACACCAGCTCATGGCTTGGCTAGCAGAAGCTAGCCAGCTAGCTAACACAGGTCTGGAGCAGCTGCGGTGGCTCGCCGGCCCCCGCGCTGCTCGGCCCGAGAACAATCAACGCATGGCAACCTAAGATGTCGGCTTTTGACCATCTCAAAGTAAGAAAATATATTTTTATTTATTCTGTAAATGTGAATAGCAATGTTTAACATTACAGTACACTACTGTACATGCTTAAATGTGTGCGCGCGCTCCGTTAGCATGATAATTAAAAAAAAAAAAATTCACCCCCTAGCTACGGCAGAATCGAGCTGCGAACCGTTCTTAGGTCCCTAACTCATTCGTAAATCGGGGGTCACATGCATAAGGAGGAGCGAGGCCATTCAGAGCTTTAAAAACAAATAATAAAAGTTTAAAATCTATTCTAAAACTGACAGGAAGCGTAGAGAGAATAAAACAGGTGTGATGTGGTCCCATCTAGGAGTGTTGGTTAAAAGGCGAGCTGCTGCATTTTGAACAAGCTGGAGGCGGCTCAGTGTTGACTGAGGCACACCAACATACAGAGCGTTACAATAATCGAGCCTAGAACTGATAAAAGCATGAACAGCCTTCTCCAAGTCGCAACGGTTTAAAAATGGTTTGACCTTTTTTAAAAGACGTAAATAAAAAAATCCAGACCGGACAACAGAGGCGATGTGTTTGTCAAAATGTAAAGCCTTATCAAAGGTCACTCCAAGGTTCTTCACACTGTCACTGAAGTTAATATTCAAATTTCCCAGGCCAGTTGCATCTACCAAATAAAATCCATTCTGTTTTATTGTCATTTAAAAACAGGAAGTTCTTGTTTAGCCAATGTTTGATTTCAGAGATGCAGTCAAAGAGAGAACAATTGAAAGTTAAACTGGGTTTCTTTTTCAGAAACAGATCATGTCTAACACTGAATGTTAGGAAACGCCTTGTATCTGTGACTTTCCTTCCCTCCATTGATTACGGTGACATTCTCTACATGAATGCTCCTACAAGCACCCTGCGGATGTTGGATGTGGTCTATCATGGTGCACTAAGATTCATAACTGGTTGTGATTATCGTACCCACCACTGCACCCTGTATTCACTGGTTAACTGGACATCATTAACCTCACGCAGACTCTTCCACTGGTACATCTTCATCTTTAAATCACTTCTTGGTCTGCTGCCCTCATACATCTCCTCCTACATGTCTTTGCGTGAGTGCAGCTACAGTGTGCGCTCTCAGGACATGATTACCTGCAGTGTTCCGTCAGTGAGGACTGAACTTGGAAAAAGGGCCTTCTCCTATTCTGCTCCTGCTTCATGGAATATCTTACAAAAAGATCTGAAGCTCTCGACCTTGACTTCTCTAAATGGTTTTCAGAATCTGTTGGAATCCTGGCAAAAACCAATGCAGATTTGTTCCTGTCTTTGATTTTATACGTCTACCTTATAATGTTTTGCTAGTTTTTTGATACTTTGTTAAAAAAAGAAAAAAAAAAAATCTTTTGTTTTTTTCTCTCTTTTTGTTTTCTATTGTTTATTGTTTGTTTGTTTATTGTTTAATGAAATTCTATCACTGCTGTTCATTGTTCTTTAGTTTTAGCAGGTCGCTTTCGTAAATGAGCCCATGAGGTTCAAAAGATTTACCTGACTAAATAAAGGTTGAATGAAAAAAAAAAACATTGGGTTACTGGATCCAGGCCTTAATGGTAAATAGATTTGCAAATCATCTGCATAAAAATGAAAGTTGACATTGTGGTGTCTTATAATAGATCCAAGTGGTAACAAGTACAAAGAAAAGAGCAGAGGGCCCAAAATGGAACCCTGGGGCACTCCACACAGAAGAGGGGCTGTAGAGGAAGAGTACCATTGAGCG
Source organism: Garcialebias charrua (assembly GCA_038048925.1). Lineage (NCBI taxonomy): Eukaryota > Metazoa > Chordata > Actinopteri > Cyprinodontiformes > Rivulidae > Garcialebias > Garcialebias charrua. The sequence goes on from JBBPBX010027701.1 coordinate 29,636, forward strand.
AGATAGAGAAAGTTCTGTCAGATAAATAGGACGTGAACCACTTCAGGGCCGTGCCACGAATCCCAACAAAATCAGGGAGGCGAGACAGAAGTACAGAGTGGTCCACAGTGTCAAAGGCTGCTGTGAGGTCGAGAAGCACTAGAGCTACTGGGCATCCAGAATCAACTGACTGAGCTATATCGTTATGAACTCTCAGTAATGCAGATTCTGTACAATGCCGGGATCTAAAACCAGATTGAAATTTATCAAGGAGTGTGCTTTTTTCCAAAAAAGGTTGAATTTGCATAATTATTTTTTCTAAAACTTTGGAGAGGAAGGGTAAATTAGAAATAGGTCTAAAATTAGATAAAACCAAGGGATCAAGATTAGTTTTTTTGAGAAGGGGGCGGACCGTTGCATGTTTAAAAGCAGAAGGCATAACTCCAAGGGACAAACATGAATTGAAAAAAGCAAGAAGGTAAGGACCAACAATATTAAATACCTCTTTCAATAACCTAGTAGGGATAAAATCAGTGGGGTAGTGGGTTTAACAGATTTTACTATTTTGCCCTAGAGGGAATATGATACTGGTTCAAACTGTTCGAATAAAGCAGAACCAGCAGAGATAGGTGAAAACTCTGAAACAGAAGTAGCAGGTGTACCTGTGGCTTGTCTAACCGATGCAACTTTATCAATAAAAAATGATAGAAAGTTCTCACAGGTGGAGGCTGAGGCATCAGGTAAGACTGAGGTGGGTGGATTTTAAACAGAGTTAATTGTATTAAATAACACCCTGGGGCAATGGCTACTGTTTGTGATGACGTTGGATAGAAATTGTGATTTTGCATCATTAACGGATCTCTGATACAAAACAAGAGTTTTCCTTAATAAAACCAAAGAATCATGTTGCCTGTCATGCTTCCACTGTCTTTCAGCTCTTCTACATTGCCTCCTGAGTTTACATGCAGTAGGATTTTTCAGCCAAGGCTCAGCTCTGTGTTTAGGATGTCTGAACTTGACCGGAGCAATAGAGTCCAGGATCCCATTGCAGGTTTCAGAAAACAGTGACAAAAAATCTTTGGGACACAGAGAAACATCAGGACCAACTGAATAAAACTGTGTTCCATAAAAGCCATGGTGAACTGTCCGGCACTGGCTGAGGTGAGATAGCGGCGATGACAACCTGCAGCCAGAGGCCTCCTGGCCGGTTGTGGGGCTGTAAATTGGAAAAAAATAGGGAAATGATCCGAGATGGCAGACTCAGAAATTTCACAGTGAGAAATGGACAGTCCATGAGAAACAATAAGGTCCAGAGTATGTCCAAGATGATGTGTTGGTGCATTTACTGATTGTGTTAAATTAAAAGAATCCAAAAGCTTCAAAAACTCAGAGGCCAGTGAGTCAGTGGGACAATTTACATGAATATTCATATCTCCACAGATACAAAAATTGGTATAGATGGAAATAATGTCAGCCAGGAATTCAGAGAATTCTTGAATTCCTTATTATATTTAGGTGGGCGATAGGCAACTGCACATAAAACTTTAGGGGTGAGCTCAATCACAAACATCTGAAGTTCAAAGGAGGAGTAAGTGTTGGTGGGCAGAAGTCTGCATTAAAAAATTGTCCTTATAGATAGTGGCAACACCACCACCACGGCCTGACAGGCGTGAGGAGCTGAAGAAGGAGCAGCCTGAAGCTAGATTCATACTCGACCCGTCGCGCAGCGCGCGAGGGTGCGCGCTCCAAAAGTGACGCAATTTCACAGTCCCCGCCCCTGCGCGTTGGCCCCGCGCGTGGGATTAGCGTGTGTCGTGCACCTCTGAATTTTTGAAACTCTGCAAGCCTCTGCGCGCGCGGTGGGCGCTACGATTTGATTGACAGGTCCCCACCGACAGCCTTCACTCTCTTCACGCCGGAGCCTGCAGCTGTTTGCGCCGCTGTGGTCGTGGAGACAGAGTCGCGACGCATGGAGGAATGTTTTGTGACACAAAATGTATAAATTCTCCTTCATTCCTGATCTGGAGTCGGACTTTTCTTTTGTTTTTTCGCCAAAAGTCACGTGATCGCTTTCTCCTCCGCTGACTCCATGCATTAAAACCGCAAATAAAGACAACAGTTCAGCACGCGAGCGGAAAGCTATTTGTTTTTGTTGTGTGATTTCAAACAGTTCTTCTTCTACGGTAGATTTCTTCTTCTACACCTTTCTTGCAACATATGCACAGGTTTTAGAGGGTACTGCCTCCTGCTGGTCCGTAAAAGAACAGCACTTTGCCATGCGCCGCCGTGCGTCAACCATAAACACAGAGGCGACACTGTAAACGCATTTCGCCGCACGGCTGCGTGCACGCGCGGCGCGCGCGCTCCAGCCTGCGGACCAAAGCAAAAGTCTAACTCAGCCTTGAGGGGGAGAGCTCAGAAAACGCGCTGTTGTCTCCTGGTCTCAACCACGTTTCTGTCAGCAGCAAGTCCAGAGAGTTTGAGAAGAAGAAATCATGGAGAATGAAAGTTTTGTTTATGACAGATCTTGTGTTTAGAAGAGCCATCCGGATGGAGCACTGGCTGTTATCCTGGCTGTTATCCTGGGATGTGCAGCCAAAGGAGCGGAGGTTCTCCTCAACCCTGCCCCGCCTACAGATCTTTACACGCCGAACACCAAGAAATGCACTGCCGGTGTCTGTATCCATGACGCATAACCAGCTGTAGGAATATTCCATGGGGCATCGTATGTCAACAGAGTTATATTTCCTGAGAATCCTGCGCGAAGACTGGAATGTGGAAGAGGCGAAGTGAGCCCGGAGCTTCACAAGCACCCCACCCCTCCTGCCGCGTCTCCTGCGGCGGCGCGCGCTGCGGGCAGTCACAACACACGGATTCCGTAGAAATGGAGGTATGGATGCCAGGTGAGGTGGAGGGAAAGTCTTTGATCGTCCATAAAGGTCACGAAACGGTACATTTCCCATGATGGAATTAATATTTAAAAGTGTCTGGCGGTCGTAAATAAACAATGATGACACAATCTCAACAAGAGTCAGAAAAAACAGCACAAAAAGTAGTAACTTGAGGAGAGACAGACGGCGAGCCACGTACATCGGCGCCATCTTGCCACACCTAGTCATCCTCCTCGTTCAGTTGATCCAGCTTTTCATAGATGTCTTCTTGACCTTTAAGAAATGTCAGGAGGTAGTCAAATCGTTTGTCTTGTTCCTCCTCATTCTCTGCTGGCTACATGGAGAAGCCATTCCTTTTTAAGGCCATCTGGAAGTTTACTCTCTATTGCTCTTGTTATAAGGGGGTTCTTTATAGCACCGGTTGCACCAAGTTCTTTAAGGTCAATCAGAGCCTTTTCAACAGTTTGGATTAACTCAACGATCTTCTTGGGCTGGTTGCATCTAACTGGTGGAAACTTTTGGAGCTCCTCCACTATCTCAAGGGCAATTGTTGTTTTATTTCCAAAGCGGTTCTCTAGGACCCAAAATATCTCATCAGCTGTTGTGTAATTTGTGAGATGATGGTCTCGTACTATTCTCTCATCCACACTGTCTAGTAGATGAAATTTTTTAATCTCTTTGGATCCAGTAGGTTCTCCCTGCATCTGAAGCGCTTCCCAATCTTTTTTCCACTGATGAAACTCTCTGCGAATGCCAGTGAACTTTGGGAGAGCAGCAGGCTTTAATTTAATGGCTGGTGTAGCCGGGAAGCTCATTGAAGTACTTAATCTGTTGGTTCCTTCTTTGGTTTGTACTTCTGCTCTTCTTAATGCCAGTCTTGGTAAACTAGTTTCAAGGCCTCTGATCCGACTCTGGAACTGATGTTGCTCTGCACGTGGAGCCCAGCACTTCCAAAGTTTATGCACCACCGTTGCTGTCTTCACCAGTTTTTGTCGATGTTCTATCATGACTTCCTATGCATCAGTTGTTTTTTCTTGGGTCCACAGTATCCACATGGTCTGCATGTGACTCTGCAGTTGTGACTGCCTATGTCAGTTCATATTCTCCAAAATTTTCCCACAGTGTCTTTTGTATTAGATCTTTTAGTTCTTGCATCTTTTTCTCACACTCTGTGGTGGTTTTATCCAAGTCAGCTTTTTGCTGTTCACTTAACACATCTGAGTCTGAATTTTCAGCAGTGTATTGTTCTTCAACATCATCATTGGCTTCAAGGACTTTACTAGCTTTTGCTGTGAGCTTTACAAAGCTGTCCCTGAGCTCCTCCTCAGACATCATTGTGTGTATTCGTGGCACATTATTGGCCAAACGAGAAAATTGACGCTTCACTGTTGTTCTTGTGGTTGTAACCCAGTCCATTTTGGTTTTTGTATTTCCTCAATTTTATGCTTTCACCTTGTCCACTGTTTTGGGACTAAGTGTGAAATCTCATGAGATTTTGTGAGATTTGAGTTTCATAGAAAAACATGGCTCCTCCCATCATTTGGGAGAGCAGGTGTGTGTGACTGAGGAAGTTCAGAGCTGCTGCAGGTGGGCATTAAACAATTTTAGATGAATTTATTTTTGGACTGTCATATACTTACTGGTATGCTTCTCAGCTTTTAGATGTCTCTAAGCAGTGAGAAACTGCTGTTTTGTGCTTAAAAGACCAGAAACAAGCAAACTGGTGAGTGTTTATATTGTTTGTAGCATGCCAATGCTGGCATTAGCATGCTAAAGCAATTGTTTGTTGGCTTATGGCCTTTAAATATAAATGGTCAAATGCTATTTAATGGATTAAATGGTTATGTTGTACTTTTGTGCCATCTTTAACATTTAATCATACAGTGACTATGAATGTGAAGAGTACTCTATTTAGAAATTGTTTGTGTATTTATATTATGATAAACAATTTAGAAAAGTAAATCATGTACATGTAGATCATCAATACATTTATCCTATGTATTTGTAAAACTATTTATGGTATGGTATTGATAGTGATTTTGATATTAATACTAGAAAATGATGTTAACTTGATCCTGTTGTACAGGCCAGGTTTCTATGAGGGAGGCCAGATTTCCTATGATGGAGGCCAGGTTTCCCATGATGGCGAGCTACCACTAGGCTTCAGGCCCAAAGAACCCGGAGCCAGAACCTGAGTTGTCTTGTGCGGTAGGAGATGCTGTGGCCTGCTCCCTACACACACACCCAAAAAACCTTTACAAGCGCTAAAGGCTCCTGAACATTTATTTGGTCTTCATTGACTACATTTAAACCCCTCAATCTTATCTGGACTATTGCCCTGGCCTTGGTATTTCATGAACTGTGGGATTAATACAAGCATTTGGATTTAGTCTAGATAATTTGGGAGATCTGTTCATCTGGTGAAACATGTTTATTGGTATAATGAATGGATTGATGACATTGATGACAGTTGTTTTTGTTTTGTTTTTGTACATATTGTAAATACTGTATCATATTTAATACAAAGCACCTTATGCACTGATTTTCTGTCCTTGTGTTCTTAAATACAAATGCAACCATGACCCTTCATGAGGCGAACATTAGAACCTTCTGATAACTGGCCTGCTACTAATACTTTTGAGTGATCACCACTTTGTCTGATCTTTAGCATTTACATCATATATGCTACAATATTTTATGGCGAGCTAGCCAGGAGGGTTATTTGGTTGTTTAATCTGTATTTTTGGTTCATTTGGCTATCTTGCATAATGGATGTGTTTTTGCAATGTGGTATTAAAATCCCAAATGCTGTCTTGGTAGAGGGCATATCAGTAAGTGACAGTAAGAATGAAGACAGTTCTACACATCATCAACGGCTCAGAATGTTTTCAGGGCGTGCGCCTAGACCAAATCATGAAGCAGACTTTGAAACATGGAGGTCTGGAGTGGAATTGTTACTGAAGGACCCGGCTGTGTCTGATCTCCAGCGTTCGAGAAGGATAGTGGACAGTCTCTTGCCGCCAGCTGGTGATATAGTCAAGCACCTAAGTCCTGACACACTGCCCACTGTGTACTTGGAGACACTTGATTCTGCATATGCAACAGTGCAGGATGGTGATGAACTGTTTGCTAAATTTATGGATACTTTCCAAGATGTCGGAGAAAAACCATCGGCCTACCTTCAACGGCTCCAAGTTACACTGAATTCTGCAATGAAAAGAGGGGGTGTGGCAGAGGCTGACGTCAACCGTCAATTATTACAACAGTTCTGTCGTGGGTGCTGGGACGACAACTTAATCGCAGAGCTTCAATTGAAACAGAAAAAAGTAAAGCCACCTAACTTTGCTGAACTGTTGCTCCTTTTACGTACAGAAGAAGACCAGGAAGCAGCAAAAGCCCTGCGCATGAAACAGCACCTGGGGTCTACAAAGCAGAAAGCTACGACCCATTCTCAGTTTGCCCATAGTAATGGTGAAGAAAAGGGAACTTTAGCTGCCCTGACCAGCACCACGGAGAGACTGGCCCAACAGCTAGCTGACGTCCAGCAACAGCTAGCCTTACTGACTGCTCACCAGCCTAACACCTCTTATCACAAGACTCAGACTTTCAAGCAGCACCCTGGAAAACCTGATAAATTTTTGGCATCACGTAGAACCACATCTCAGCCCAAACCAGGCTACTGCTTCAGATGTGGTGAAGATGGTCACATGAGACCACAGTGCCAGAACGAACCCAATCTAACCCTTGTTACCAAGAAGAAAAAGCAGCATGCCCAGAAGCAACAAACCTCCTTTCGTCAAAATAATTTAAACTAAGTCCGGTGCCTTTTGAGGGACAAACAGGCACCATGGATCAAATTTGTCCCAGGAATAGAAAAAAAGTCACTCGGTGTGCAGAACAGTTAATAGAAAAGAGAGTTCCAGACCAAATACCAAAGGGGCTCATTGGCTCAAAATGTTCTGCCATCCTGAACATTTCTGGATCCAACTGTAACTGTCTACTGGACACAGGCTCACAGGTGACCACCATTCCTGTTTCTTTTTATAACGACAACCTTTCTGACCAACCTGTGAAGCCATTGAACAACCTGCTTGAAGTGGAAGGGGCTGCAGGACAATCTGTGCCTTATCTGGGCTATGTTGAACTCCAGTTGACTTTCCCTAAAGACTTTTTAGGAACAGATTTTGAGGTTTCAACACTTGCTTTAGTTGTTCCAGATGTCCGTCCAGAGAGTACATCACCTGTGCTTATTGGAATGAACACATTGGAGATATTGTATGCTCAATACATTGACAGTGAGTTTTCCACCTTTCAGCCCCAAGCTTATGGCTATAAAGCAGTGATGAAACTTCTGGAACTGCGTCACAAGAAAAGCCAGATGGGAAGTGCAGAGGTTGTGCGACTAATGAGCCAAACTCCATTCCTCATCCCAGCAGGGAAAACAATGGTCCTGGAAGGTTCTGCCAAAATTGACACCCAGTCTAGAGTTAGATGGGCCATCATTGAACACCCGTCTATAGCTCTTCCTGGAGGACTATGTGTGCAGCGTTGCTTGATCACCCTTCCACATCACATGCCATGTAAAGTCCCTGTAGTCATCAAAAATGA
>JBBPBX010027703.1:0-37112 GCA_038048925.1 Garcialebias charrua
GAGGGACAGTGGTTTGGACATGTCCAGAGGAGGGACAGTGGTTTGGACATGTCCAGAGGAGGGACAGTGGTTTGGACATGTCCAGAGGAGGGACAGTGGTTTGGACATGTCCAGAGGAGGGACAGTGGTTTGGACATGTCCAGAGGAGGGACAGTGGTTTGGACATGTCCAGAGGAGGGACAGTGGTTTGGACATGTCCAGAGGAGGGACAGTGGTTTGGACATGTCCAGAGGAGGGACAGTGGTTTGGACATGTCCAGAGGAGGGACAGTGGTTTGGACATGTCCAGAGGAGGGACAGTGGTTTGGACATGTCCAGAGGAGGGACAGTGGTTTGGACATGTCCAGAGGAGGGACAGTGGTTTGGACATGTCCAGAGGAGGGACAGTGGTTTGGACATGTCCAGAGGAGGGACAGTGGTTTGGACATGTCCAGAGGAGGGACAGTGGTTTGGACATGTCCAGAGGAGGGACAGTGGTTTGGACATGTCCAGAGGAGGGACAGTGGTTTGGACATGTCCAGAGGAGGGACAGTGGTTTGGACATGTCCAGAGGAGGGACAGTGGTTTGGACATGTCCAGAGGAGGGACAGTGGTTTGGACATGTCCAGAGGAGGGACAGTGGTTTGGACATGTCCAGAGGAGGGACAGTGGTTTGGACATGTCCAGAGGAGGGACAGTGGTTTGGACATGTCCAGAGGAGGGACAGTGGTTTGGACATGTCCAGAGGAGGGACAGTGGTTTGGACATGTCCAGAGGAGGGACAGTGGTTTGGACATGTCCAGAGGAGGGACAGTGGTTTGGACATGTCCAGAGGAGGGACAGTGGTTTGGACATGTCCAGAGGAGGGACAGTGGTTTGGACATGTCCAGAGGAGGGACAGTGGTTTGGACATGTCCAGAGGAGGGACAGTGGTTTGGACATGTCCAGAGGAGGGACAGTGGTTTGGACATGTCCAGAGGAGGGACAGTGGTTTGGACATGTCCAGAGGAGGGACAGTGGTTTGGACATGTCCAGAGGAGGGACAGTGGTTTGGACATGTCCAGAGGAGGGACAGTGGTTTGGACATGTCCAGAGGAGGGACAGTGGTTTGGACATGTCCAGAGGAGGGACAGTGGTTTGGACATGTCCAGAGGAGGGACAGTGGTTTGGACATGTCCAGAGGAGGGACAGTGGTTTGGACATGTCCAGAGGAGGAACAGTGGTTTGGACATGTCCAGAGGAGGGACAGTGGTTTGGACATGTCCAGAGGAGGGACAGTGGTTTGGACATGTCCAGAGGAGGGACAGTGGTTTGGACATGTCCAGAGGAGGACAGTGGTTTGGACATGTCCAGAGGAGGGACAGTGGTTTGGACATGTCCAGAGGAGGGACAGTGGTTTGGACATGTCCAGAGGAGGGACAGTGGTTTGGACATGTCCAGAGGAGGGACAGTGGTTTGGACATGTCCAGAGGAGGGACAGTGGTTTGGACATGTCCAGAGGAGGGACAGTGGTTTGGACATGTCCAGAGGAGGGACAGTGGTTTGGACATGTCCAGAGGAGAGACAGTGGTTTGGACATGTCCAGAGGAGGGACAGTGGTTTGGACATGTCCAGAGGAGGGACAGTGGTTTGGACATGTCCAGAGGAGGGACAGTGGTTTGGACATGTCCAGAGGAGGGACAGTGGTTTGGACATGTCCAGAGGAGGGACAGTGGTTTGGACATGTCCAGAGGAGGGACAGTGGTTTGGACATGTCCAGAGGAGGGACAGTGGTTTGGACATGTCCAGAGGAGGGACAGTGGTTTGGACATGTCCAGAGGAGGGACAGTGGTTTGGACATGTCCAGAGGAGGGACAGTGGTTTGGACATGTCCAGAGGAGGGACAGTGGTTTGGACATGTCCAGAGGAGGGACAGTGGTTTGGACATGTCCAGAGGAGGGACAGTGGTTTGGACATGTCCAGAGGAGGGACAGTGGTTTGGACATGTCCAGAGGAGGGACAGTGGTTTGGACATGTCCAGAGGAGGGACAGTGGTTTGGACATGTCCAGAGGAGGGACAGTGGTTTGGACATGTCCAGAGGAGGGACAGTGGTTTGGACATGTCCAGAGGAGGGACAGTGGTTTGGACATGTCCAGAGGAGGGACAGTGGTTTGGACATGTCCAGAGGAGGGACAGTGGTTTGGACATGTCCAGAGGAGGGACAGTGGTTTGGACATGTCCAGAGGAGGGACAGTGGTTTGGACATGTCCAGAGGAGGGACAGTGGTTTGGACATGTCCAGAGGAGGGACAGTGGTTTGGACATGTCCAGAGGAGGGACAGTGGTTTGGACATGTCCAGAGGAGGGACAGTGGTTTGGACATGTCCAGAGGAGGGACAGTGGTTTGGACATGTCCAGAGGAGGGACAGTGGTTTGGACATGTCCAGAGGAGGGACAGTGGTTTGGACATGTCCAGAGGAGGGACAGTGGTTTGGACATGTCCAGAGGAGGGACAGTGGTTTGGACATGTCCAGAGGAGGGACAGTGGTTTGGACATGTCCAGAGGAGGGACAGTGGTTTGGACATGTCCAGAGGATGGACAGTGGTTTGGACATGTCCAGAGGAGGGACAGTGGTTTGGACATGTCCAGAGGGACAGTGGTTTGGACATGTCCAGAGGAGAGACAGTGGTTTGGACATGTCCAGAGGAGGGACAGTGGTTTGGACATGTCCAGAGGAGGGACAGTGGTTTGGACATGTCCAGAGGAGAGACAGTGGTTTGGACATGTCCAGAGGAGGGACAGTGGTTTGGACATGTCCAGAGGAGGGACAGTGGTTTGGACATGTCCAGAGGAGGACAGTGGTTTGGACATGTCCAGAGGAGGGACAGTGGTTTGGACATGTCCAGAGGAGGGACAGTGGTTTGGACATGTCCAGAGGAGGGACAGTGGTTTGGACATGTCCAGAGGAGAGACAGTGGTTTGGACATGTCCAGAGGAGGGACAGTGGTTTGGACATGTCCAGAGGAGGGACAGTGGTTTGGACATGTCCAGAGGAGGGACAGTGGTTTGGACATGTCCAGAGGAGGGACAGTGGTTTGGACATGTCCAGAGGAGGGACAGTGGTTTGGACATGTCCAGAGGAGGGACAGTGGTTTGGACATGTCCAGAGGAGGGACAGTGGTTTGGACATGTCCAGAGGAGGGACAGTGGTTTGGACATGTCCAGAGGAGGGACAGTGGTTTGGACATGTCCAGAGGAGGGACAGTGGTTTGGACATGTCCAGAGGAGGGACAGTGGTTTGGACATGTCCAGAGGAGGGACAGTGGTTTGGACATGTCCAGAGGAGGGACAGTGGTTTGGACATGTCCAGAGGAGGGACAGTGGTTTGGACATGTCCAGAGGAGGGACAGTGGTTTGGACATGTCCAGAGGAGAGACAGTGGTTTGGACATGTCCAGAGGAGGGACAGTGGTTTGGACATGTCCAGAGGGACAGTGGTTTGGACATGTCCAGAGGAGGGACAGTGGTTTGGACATGTCCAGAGGAGGGACAGTGGTTTGGACATGTCCAGAGGAGGGACAGTGGTTTGGACATGTCCAGAGGAGGGACAGTGGTTTGGACATGTCCAGAGGAGGGACAGTGGTTTGGACATGTCCAGAGGAGGGACAGTGGTTTGGACATGTCCAGAGGAGGGACAGTGGTTTGGACATGTCCAGAGGAGGGACAGTGGTTTGGACATGTCCAGAGGAGGGACAGTGGTTTGGACATGTCCAGAGGAGGGACAGTGGTTTGGACATGTCCAGAGGAGGGACAGTGGTTTGGACATGTCCAGAGGAGGGACAGTGGTTTGGACATGTCCAGAGGAGGGACAGTGGTTTGGACATGTCCAGAGGAGGGACAGTGGTTTGGACATGTCCAGAGGAGGGACAGTGGTTTGGACATGTCCAGAGGAGGGACAGTGGTTTGGACATGTCCAGAGGAGGGACAGTGGTTTGGACATGTCCAGAGGAGAGACAGTGGTTTGGACATGTCCAGAGGAGGGACAGTGGTTTGGACATGTCCAGAGGAGGGACAGTGGTTTGGACATGTCCAGAGGAGGGACAGTGGTTTGGACATGTCCAGAGGAGGGACAGTGGTTTGGACATGTCCAGAGGAGGGACAGTGGTTTGGACATGTCCAGAGGAGGGACAGTGGTTTGGACATGTCCAGAGGAGGGACAGTGGTTTGGACATGTCCAGAGGAGGGACAGTGGTTTGGACATGTCCAGAGGAGGGACAGTGGTTTGGACATGTCCAGAGGAGGGACAGTGGTTTGGACATGTCCAGAGGAGGGACAGTGGTTTGGACATGTCCAGAGGAGGGACAGTGGTTTGGACATGTCCAGAGGAGGGACAGTGGTTTGGACATGTCCAGAGGAGGGACAGTGGTTTGGACATGTCCAGAGGAGGGACAGTGGTTTGGACATGTCCAGAGGAGGGACAGTGGTTTGGACATGTCCAGAGGAGGGACAGTGGTTTGGACATGTCCAGAGGAGGGACAGTGGTTTGGACATGTCCAGAGGAGGGACAGTGGTTTGGACATGTCCAGAGGAGGGACAGTGGTTTGGACATGTCCAGAGGAGGGACAGTGGTTTGGACATGTCCAGAGGAGGGACAGTGGTTTGGACATGTCCAGAGGAGGGACAGTGGTTTGGACATGTCCAGAGGAGGGACAGTGGTTTGGACATGTCCAGAGGAGGGACAGTGGTTTGGACATGTCCAGAGGAGGGACAGTGGTTTGGACATGTCCAGAGGAGGGACAGTGGTTTGGACATGTCCAGAGGAGGGACAGTGGTTTGGACATGTCCAGAGGAGGGACAGTGGTTTGGACATGTCCAGAGGAGGGACAGTGGTTTGGACATGTCCAGAGGAGGGACAGTGGTTTGGACATGTCCAGAGGAGGGACAGTGGTTTGGACATGTCCAGAGGAGGGACAGTGGTTTGGACATGTCCAGAGGAGGGACAGTGGTTTGGACATGTCCAGAGGAGGGACAGTGGTTTGGACATGTCCAGAGGAGGGACAGTGGTTTGGACATGTCCAGAGGAGGGACAGTGGTTTGGACATGTCCAGAGGAGGGACAGTGGTTTGGACATGTCCAGAGGAGGGACAGTGGTTTGGACATGTCCAGAGGAGGGACAGTGGTTTGGACATGTCCAGAGGAGGGACAGTGGTTTGGACATGTCCAGAGGAGGGACAGTGGTTTGGACATGTCCAGAGGAGGGACAGTGGTTTGGACATGTCCAGAGGAGGGACAGTGGTTTGGACATGTCCAGAGGAGGGACAGTGGTTTGGACATGTCCAGAGGAGGGACAGTGGTTTGGACATGTCCAGAGGAGGGACAGTGGTTTGGACATGTCCAGAGGAGGGACAGTGGGTATATTGGTAGAAGGATGTTACAAATGCAGCTGCCAGGGAAATGACAAAGGGGATGGTGTTAGAGAGGACATGGAGGTAGTTGGAATGAGGACAAAGTGAGATGGAGGAGCTCACTGTGGAGACGACTGAAAAGGAAAAGGAAAAAGTTGTATTAAAGAAGAACATCCTCCAAACATCTATCCATCCATACATTCATTCATTCACTCATTTATTCTCATTTTTAAATGGACCCATTCTTATTCTATAGTGTATTACAGATGGATAAATAACATGAAACCGGTTAGACAACACATTAAATGGTGTGTCTTTGGTTCATATCTTCTGCAATTAAATAAACTTAGCTGTATTTTCAATGTGTTTTTGAATTGTTTCTTACATCCCAACCATGTTCTGCTTGATTTCAGGTTGTGTGCTCTGAAATCTGAAGAAGTCTTCAGATACAGTCACATAACATTCCCGATTGTAGCGTTTGTGATACAACGTCACAGTTTTCTGGCTGATGTTTGCAAAATTAATCTAAAGCTCAAATTTATCCATAAACTGAAATAACAGGGACCTAAAAGAAATTGTAAAAATCAGAATGATTGTGGATGTGTGGCTGAGTTTACAGCCAGTTACATAACATGCTGTAGACCATATAAGTGTCCACAGTTATGAAAATATATACCGTACTCTACTGTATTTTTTACAATTCCTGATGCAATGGTTTTGTTTATTTATAGAGGAATTTTTAAAACATGCATGAATAAATCAAAGTCAAAAGTCAACTTTATTGTCAAAACTGCAATATACAGGACATACACAGGATTGAAATTGCATTTCTCTCAGTCCCTCGGTGCAACAGTAACCATTTAAACACGAAAACACTAAAACACTAAAACATTTAATAAGCATAAAATGAAATAATAAAAGTGTAATAGCTACTGTAAATGCAGTGAACTGACAAAAAAAGCAATTCTGCCCATACCTACCTTGCTCCAGGACAGCTGAGTTGTATAGAAAAAGATCAACACTGGTTTCTCCTGATGCATGCTCAATAATCCAGGTAGAAAAATCTAACAAAGTTAATTCTGGTCTTCTGAACATTCAAAACACTGGCTGATCGCTCTTTTGCCACTTTATGTCACATATCTCTCCTCTGGCGCCTGAACTACAAATGCTGGGATGTGGCTTGCATAAAAAAAAAAAAAACAAACATTCTTTTCTGTTTCAAATTTTTTTATATTTTAACTTCCTGTATTTTCACACCTTTTCCTTTTATTTTGAAGAGACACAGTCAGTTTCCGGTGTGATGCATCTCATTAAGTCCATCTTGACTCTATGATCTTGACTCCTTGTAAATCCACCTAGAACGTGCAGTGTTCTGTCCAGACATGTCCCACAGGTCAGGTGTGTGCACGGTCCGACCAGAAAACAGCAGAACCAGTCCAAACGAACATGAACAGTACCCATTGTTAAACACAAGGACCACTTTGATTGAATTAGTTTGGGGAGACCACCAAGTCCAAGTCTACTTGTATTCATGTTTCTTAAAAACGACAACACAACAAGCTGAAGAAAAATATAAAAAATAAATTGGTAATGATTATAAGAAAATGCAAGAAAGAATACTATAGTGATTTATTAAACAAGAGTAATGGTGACACTAAAACAACATGGCGAGTTATAAATGATGTTCTAAAAAGTCATAAAGCGAAAACGAACATTGCAAAATATTTTGTGAAAGATGACAAAGAAATACATGATGAGAATGATATCGTAAATGAATTTAATCAATATTTTGTAAATATTGGATCAAGCCTTGCAGCTAAAATACCAAAAGTAGATAATAAGGTGTGTCATTCAATTAAAAGTTGCACCAACAGTATTTTTCTTAATGGAACTAACAAAGAGGAAATTATGAAAATGGTAAAAAATCTCTCAGACAAGAGATCAAAAGACTGGGTGGACATGGATATGATGTTCGTAAAAGAAATAATGAGTTATGTTATTGAACCGTTTACATATATATGCAATTTATCTTTTTCAACAGGAATATTTCCAGATAACATGAAAGTAGCAAAGGTAATTCCTCTTTTTAAAAATGGTGATAAATGTGTATTCAATAATTATAGGCCAATATCCTTATTACCACAGTTCTCAAAAATTCTAGAAAAACTATTTGTGACCAGATTGGATCAATTTATTGATAAACAAAATATTTTAAGTAGCAGTCAGTATGGGTTTAGAGGAAAAAACTCTACATCAATGGCTCTCATGGATTTAATGGAACAAATAACTTCTGCTGTCGATCAAAAACAGTACAGTACTGTGTTAGTGTTTTTGTTGATCTAAAAAAAGCATTTGATACCACTGACCACACCATTCTCCTTGAAAAACTAAACAAATATGGTATTAGAGGACCAGCATTACAGTGGGTATCTAGCTATTTGAAAGATAGAAAACAGTTTGTGCAAATAAATGATGTTAGATCTGACCTCCGTGATATCACTTGTGGAGTTCCTCAGGGCTCTGTGCTTGGACCAAAGTTATTTATTTTATATGTGAATGACTTGGTAAATGTGTCAGGACTTCTTAAATGTGTTCTTTTTGCCGATGACACCACATTTTTCTGTTCGGGTAAAGACATAAAACAGATTTTGGATATGATGAAAACAGAATTTATAAAAATACAAACTTGGTTTAAATTAAACAAATTATCTTTGAATTTAGATAAAACTAATTACATGATATTCAGTAACAAAAAGAGAATTGTTGACGATCCATTTGAAATTGAAGATGTTGTGATCTGTAAAGTGAGTGAAGTGAAGTTTCTGGGTGTTATCATTGATGACAAACTGACATGGAAACATCATGTAAATTCCATTAAAACAAAAATAGCTAGATCAATTGCAGTACTGTATAAAGTCAGGGATTTTTTAATTGATAAAGCTCTGTATATGTTGTATAACACAATCATTGTTCCACATTTAATCTATTGTATTGAGGTTTGGGGAAAAGCGTGCAAAACAATTACAAAGCCTGTTTTTATTTTACAAAAGAGAGCTGTAAGAGTAATCACCAGAAAACATTTCAGTCACCCATCAAACACCTTGTTTCTTCAGCTAAATTTATTGAAATTCCAGGAATTGGTAGAATATAGTATTTTATCAGTTATGTATAGGGCTCATAATAACACATTACCTTTAAATATCCAAAGAAATTTTATAAAAAGACAAAGTCATTACAATCTCAAAGGGACAGAGATATTCATCAAACCACAATTCAGAACCAGCTTAAAGGGACGGTCCACCTCAATTCAAGGAGTTCGATTGTGGAATGTTCTGGAGAGTGATGTTAAAAATGCAAAATCAATGTATACATTTATGAAAAAGGTCAAAAAGGACTTGCTCAAAAACTATATATGATGTAGCTTAGTGTGTTTGTGTATTACAGTTAGAAAAATTAAGTAGAGTTATTCATTTTGTGATGTAGTTTGAAGGTTATCATTGGTTGACTAAACTGTGAAATAAGGGGCATATATACCGTAAACACCGGTGTATAATACACACTTTTATTGCTCATTTGAATATCCTGCGTATTATACACCGAAGCGTATTATCTATGGATTTTTTCCCATATTTTTAGACCCATTTTTGCTCTGATATCGTCGTTTTTCATTTTGGGCAAAAATGGTGCAGCACCAGTTTCAGCCGCTATGGGCAGCAGCAGAGGACTCAGAGAGCGAAGAGGAAGAGGGCCACTTCCAGACGTTTCTAGCTCATGTGTCCGAAAAAAGCCTCCTCTGGTCGGACTGACTCTGTCGCTGCCCACTCCTTGCTCTGGATGTACCGGTAGCTGCAATTAGCTGTGAGGTTCGCTGTTTTTGTTTGCAAGATACCACTCATAAACCACACCGCAGATTTTTAAATCCAGCTGATTTCACATTTGGCTAAGCTCAGGAGCCCGTTTGCTATAAAGGCAGGTAAGAAATATATTTTTTAAGTGTTTATTTAGCTAAATTTAAATAAATAAATTGGCAAACTATTTTTTTAAATCCAGCACAGACCAGCTGATTTCACATTTAGTTAAGCTCAGGAGAAATATAAGAAATATATATTTTTTAGGTGTTTCTGTACGGTAGTTTTATTTTAATTAAATTCAGCTCTTGCTGCGCAGCAAACCGTTTCTTGGTGCGCGCATCGTGTTGTTTACGTACAAAATTCAGCTAATTTGTAATCATTTATTAACAAAAATTAAACCGAGACATGTAAACATATATATTCAGCTAACAAATATATATATTTTTAGGTGTTTCTGTAAGGTAGTTTTATTTTAATTAATTTCAGCTCTCGCTCCAAACCGGGCCTGTGGGCCTGTTGTGTGTGTGCACACATCGTGTTGGTTACATTTTAAATTCAGCTGATTTGTAATCATTTATTAACAAAAATTAAACAGAGACATGTTAACATATATATTCAGCTAACAAATATATTTTTAGGCGTTTCTGTAGTGACATTTTAATTAAATTCAGCTCGCGCTGCACAATGGACCGCATTTCCGGGTTGTCTCATCGGTGACGCGTAACGTCAGCGGTGGGTGGATGGCGCGTTACGTCGGCGTCGGGGAGGGTTTGGCGGCATCTAGTGGCCATAAAAAAGACTGTCACGGCAGCGCGTATTATACACCGAAGCGTGTTATCTACGGATTTTTCTGATTTATTTCCAAAAATTGGACAAAGCGTATTATTCACCGGAGCATATTATACACCGGTGTTTACGGTAATAAGATTTCATCTTCTTTCTGCTCCTTTCATTTTATCCTACTTGTATTCTTGTATCTGATGAAACTGTTTTGTATTGTTCTTTTAAAATGAATAAATAAACATCAAATCAAATCAAATCAAATGCATTACCGATACTCTTTTCCATTGTATGTGGTAATGTACAGAACTTCAAATTTTTTGGAAAGAGGTCACTGGGCTTATTTCTCGCTTGATTGAACAAGATGTACCAATGGACAGACTCTGCTTGTTGCCTATTTTTCCAGATGACTTTAAGGGTTCCTCAAAGAGGAAACTATGAGTTCCCTTTCAGTTGGTCTCTTGGTGCAACATATTTGCTATGGGAATTGCACCCCCGCGCGATTACCTGAAGGAATATACTCACGCCTTTACGGCAGGGGCGTCACCGCCGCACCAGAGGCTCCGCCCTCTGGGTACTTAAGCGGCTTGCGCCCCTCTATCTTTCTCTTTTTGCCCTTCACCTCGCTTAAACCTGAACTACCTCTTCGCGGGACTTCTCTGTTGCTTCATCGCTCAACCAGAGGTGAGCTTGCTCCCTACACAGAGCGCACAGAGAATTATTCCTGCGTACTACTGGGTTAGCGAAAGCTAGTCCGGCACATTTCTCTTAACCCCGAAGTATTTTTTTCTCCTCTCTCTACAGGTTGCTTCGCTCGACGGCGCTAACTACGCCACAAGAAAAAAGCTACCTCGCTAACTTCTAGCGAGCTAGCCAACGAAAGCGACGCAACGGAGGAGACTTTTCAAGAAAAAAGAAAGAAGATTCTGGAAGGACTCGCTCGCCTCATCTCGGACATGCCTCCAGAGAAGGGTAAGCGAAAGGCGAGACTTCCAAGGAAAACCAGCGGGACGGCGAGCCCAACCTCGCGCGCCTGTCCCAACGGATGTGGCTTTTCCCTCGCAGCTACGGACACCCACGAGGCCTGTCCAATATGCTTGGGGATGCTGCATGCAAAAGCAGCACTGGATACGCCCGACTTTTGCCCACACTGCAACCTCATGATCGATGCGGTGCTGCGGCACCGGGTTGACCTCGTCGCCAAGGCCATGTGCTCTTCAGCAACACCAGCAGACGCGGACACGACGGAGCCCCTCACTCCCACGCCGGAGCTCGAGAACATGGCTCTACATGACAGCACACGTGTCGAATGGGGCGACAGCCCTGACGTGCTGGCTCCCATGGTGGACCTAACAGTCAAATTCGACACCTGGGGCATGATGAACGAGGACGAGATCTCGATTTCAGCCTCGGGCGAATTTTCAACGGAGGAGGCGGACCTGGAACTGGAGGATCAGGGTGAAGACCTCTCCCAGACCCTAGTACCTGTGCTCCCAGAAACTGACTTTTCCATCCCTGCTCTGTTCGACTTGTGCCACAGAGCAACGGACGTGTTGCACATCCCATGGCTTGAACCTCCGCCTCGCCAACAGGTCACGAGGCTGGAAGGAAACTATTTCTACTCGAAGCAGCAGGCCGCTACGAGGCAAAAGATGCCTGTGTTCCTGGACTTCCTCACAAAACTAATGCGCACCTGGCCTCAGCCACGAGTCCCTATGCTTCTCCCCCTCTCACAGTTCCTCGACGTGGATGGGATGGATGAAGTGGGAATAGCTAACGTGCCTCAGATCGAAGACACTTTAGCGTCTCACCTGGCTCCTAAATCATCAGGAACGCAGAGCAACAGACTTCATAATCCGTATGATGGGAACAGCTGTTGTTGCACAAGGCAGGGGAATGGCGGAAGTGGTCATTGCGATCCGCCACCTCTGGATGACTCTGACAGATCTCCCAGAGGGACAGAAGGTGTCTTTTCTCCACCACTCGATAGAGCCGGCGGGATTATTTGGTAAAGCTTTGGAGCAAATTCAGACAAGCTGGACCAAAGGCGCAGACAGGCCGAAGCTCTCTGGGTGGGCATCCCCCGGAGAAGTTTCCCCCCCCCCCAAGAGAGTCTGCTGGTAGCAGACCTGCGCAACCTCGGCACCACTCAGCAACCCGTGTCCCGTCGCAAAAGCGGCCAGCATACGAGGAGGAGCCCTGGCAAAGACCCTCCCAGGGCCCACCTCATACCGAGCACGCACGGAGCAAAAACAGGTTTGTCCCCCGCCAGGCGACCAAACACAGGGACTCCTCGGCGAGTCGAGACAACAGGAAGAACCGTGCCTGATGAACCAGGTCCACGTGTCCACATTACAGGGTCACCCGCCCACGTGGTAACGGGAATGATCCCTTCATGTCCAGACTTTGCTTGTAACACAGTACAATCAGCTGGTATATTTACAGCATGCACAAATCATGCCTTCTCTGCTGTGAGTGACATAAAATTATGTACGTCATTGCACAAAAGCACAAATAAAGTTCATGAAACAGTTCCTCTCTGTTTTATTGAAGAAAAAAACACACAAACAACAACAACACAGAACAGGTCTCCGACCTGCAAGCTGTCATAAAGAGAGAGGCTCTTTTTTCCCCTCTCTCTCACGGCTCACGGGGTATTAGCATAATTGATAAGCCCCAGCAGAGCGCCTCTGCAATGAGCAGACGCGGAGGCGTCTACGAACCCCCCCCCCCCTACCACAACTCTCAGCAAGACAGGTGGGGAGGGTCATGTGCTCAAAACCTGGTTCCATTGTGAACAACGGGAGAGCCAATACACTGCTACAATTTTCACACCTTCTCAACAATGGCTGTTTTCAGCCGGTTGTAGAAAAAAAACCCCAGAGCCGAATCAGATTTCTCTTCCTGTTTTTCAAGAGGAACTGAGCTCCTTATCATCAAATAATCTCAAGTCTGCCAAATCAGGAGGTACACCCCCACGTTTGCACGGCGCGGCTGCTCCTTTGTTATTAACGAGGGACATGAAATGCCCGAGTAGTACTCGGACAGCACGTCTCTCCCCGGTCTGTGCTTATCCAAAACTACTTTCAAAAATAATTCCCCCAGGGGGTGATACACGGACCTCGGTCAGTTTGTCTGGTGCCAACGCTCCATTAAAGAGGAACTCCACACCCTGTGGATCGGTAACTCCTCCCCAGAAGCAGTTTCAAAATCACCCTCAAAATAGGCGTGTCGAGGGACAAGGAGGGGTGGAGGTAGAGTTGTGCTTTTGTTCACGCCTCCATCAGCAACAACCTAAAACAAATTAAACCTCTAGTCAACAACATACACCAAGCAACAACAAAGAATAAACATGTAGATGTATTTATATATTCCACCCATTCCATCCAAAACCAAAGGCTTAAAAAAATGGAGAAAAAAAACAGAAAAAAAAAAGGTTTTCAGGAGTGAAATGTAACACTTCTTTTGAAGGTATGAATGCTGCAGGACCTTCTCATCTCTGCAGGGGATTGGCTCTGCTTGAACCACCTTTGTGACGTCACACATGAGCAAACATGTCACACATGAGCGTTTGGACAAATAAGAAAATTAAGGTGTACTTCATCAGTTCAACCCATAGACCTACCGTAAACACGGTTTTAGACCAAATATTGCCAATTTACACAGATACGCACAATTATGTGAAAATAAACACAGCCATAGTGCTAGATAACATTTTAAACACATTCTAGGGAGTTTATCAGCTAAAAAAAGTTACTTTTGGGTTTAGTTCCTCTTTAAAGCAGAGGACCAGTAAACTGGACCATCACAAGGATCGGATTGGAGTTAGGAGATCTGCTCGTTTACATAACTCGCAGCCTCACGACAGGACTCCAGATTTGGAGGAGGAAAATATATTTTACGCTCCAAACCTGTCTAATAAAGTTGACAGGCTACATCGGCCCTCAATTAACCCTGAGCAGGGTAACTTGGGAGCACATCAACAAGAAGGCCTTCCCAATCTGGTTGATCCCCAGAGGTTAACAGCTTCTGTGTCACCAGAAGGAGCAATACAACCACTTAGGCCAGGATAAACCAAAAGCCTCAGCTTGTTGGCTGAAAAGAACAGGTTGATGGCGGCAGGTTTGCCAGAAAATGTGGTATTGACCATACAGAATGCCCATGCTGGTTCAACACAATCTTTATACGCACAAAAGTGGCGCATCTTTGAAGCCTGGTGCTCAGAAAGAAATATTATTTCTTATGCATGCGACTTGGCTCAACTCCTATCCTTCCTTCAGGATTTACTGGAAAAAGGTCATTCTTATTCAACGATTAAAGTTTTCCTATTAGCGATCTCAGCCTGCCATGAAGGCTGGGGACACAAGACACCCGGAGCACATCCAATCATAATAAGGTTTATGAGGAGTGTCCTTCGGACCAAACCATCTGGCAGGACCCTGACCCCTGGTTGGGATCTTGGCCTGGTCCTGGGGGCTCTTTGTGGCCCTCCATTCGAGCCACTGAGCGAGGTTAAGATAGATTTACTATCTTACAAAACTGCTCTACTCCTGGTACTTTGCTCAGCGAAACGCGTGGGTGACCTCCACGCATTATCTGTACATCCAATGTGTACCAGATTCGCCCCTGACGGGTCAAAGGTCACCTTAATGCCTAATCCCGCATACACCCCCAAGGTCTTGACCTTGAACCACAGGAGTCTAGACTTTGATCTCTCCTCCTTTCCACCGGCCCCTGTTCTCACTCAGGAACAGGAAAGGCTACAAGCTCTCTGCCCAGTGAGGGCTTTACGCACCTACATGCAGAGAACAGCCGAATGGAGGAAAACAAACCAACTGTTTGTCTGCATAGCAGCACCGGCTACAGGGAGAGCCCTATCAAAACAACGCCTCTCACATTGGGTGACGGAGGCCATTAAGAGGGCATACAGTAGCAAAGGTCAACAGGTACCCTCTGGAGTGCATGCTCACTCCACTAGGGGCTTGGCCACTTCCTGGTCATTATTTAAGGGTGTACCAGTCGCAGACATCTGTGCTGCTGCGAATTGGAGCTCATTAAATACTTTTGCAAAGCATTACAGTTTGGATGTTACTACAAGTGACGTCACTCAGGCTGTCCTTTCTAACACACAGTAGAAAGTGGCCTTGAGGTACCTGTTGGTCAAAGGCAAACGTTCACTGTAGCATGCATTTTACTGAGCATTTCAAGGGCGTGAGTGGATTACGTTCCCATAGCAAGTATGTTGCACCGAGAGCCCAGACTGAAAGGGAACTGAAAGTTATGCACCATAACTCATGTTCCCTGAAGGAAGGGAACAAGGTGCAACATAGCTGGCCCTTTTCAATGCTGAAAGCTCGGTGAAGTGCAACTTTGGAGAAAGATGGAGGGGCACAAGCCGCTTAAGTACCCAGAGGGCGGGGCCTCTGGCGCGGCGGTGACACCCCTGCCGTAAAGGCGTGAGTATATTCCTTCAGGTAATCGCGCGGGGGCACAATTCCCATAGCAAGTATGTTGCACCTCGTTCCCTTCCTTCAGGGAACATGAGTTATGGTGCATAACTTTCAGTTTTTGCCTTTTACAAGCTAAACATCTGGTTGCGCTAAAGTGGAAGAACATAGAAAGACCAAAGATAAATGAGTGGATTAAAGCACTGAGCAACAACCTGGCAATGGAAAAACTCACGTATATAGTGAAAGGGAAGCTTGAAGACTTTAAAGATATGTGGTCACCCTTCCTGTATTTTGTCAAAAATAACATGTAAACTTTAAAAAAAAATCTTTATTTGTTTGATGTGACAGAGTGAGCTCTAGGTGTTCAGGGTGGGGTTGTAAGATGTTTATGTTTTCTGTTTAATTTTTAAACATTTTTTTCTTTATTTTTCTTTTTTTTATTGTGTAGGAGGTGGTGAAGAGACGACACAGGAGACGGGATATAGTTCTTCACTTTTAATCAACTCCTACTAAACTGGCGGGAAAACCACCCAACACCGCCTTATATACCAACACAACATCCGGTCCTCTGGACCTTTCACAATAAAAGCATCCTGTAACCAGTGATGTC
Organism: Garcialebias charrua; assembly: GCA_038048925.1. Lineage (NCBI taxonomy): Eukaryota > Metazoa > Chordata > Actinopteri > Cyprinodontiformes > Rivulidae > Garcialebias > Garcialebias charrua. Next base: position 16,054 of record JBBPBX010027703.1, read on the forward strand.
AGTAACGCGTTACAAAGTAACGCGTTACTCTGGTCGGACCACTTTTTTCAGTAACTAGTAATCTAACGCGTTGCTTTTCAAACTGCAGTAATCAGATTAAAGTTACTTTCTCCAAATTATTGTGCGTTACTTAGTTATTTGTCATTTTCTGTAGTACTGTAATTTAATTTTATTTCGCCAATGCGTCTCGGGGGGAGCGATAAAAAAAAAGACAGGAGTGACGTCAGTCTATGCGACCGCCCGGTGTCTTGTAGCACACGTTAGCATTAAGCTAGGTTTAGCATCTCGCTGCGGTCTCCTGTTTGTTTGGGAACGTTGTGACTTGTTAAAAACACGAGCGCACATCCAAAACGGTGTGTGGACTTTGTTTCACGGAGACTGGATCTGCAGCAGACAACACGTCTAACTTGAACGGACTTAACGACGTGATCCGAACGTGAACGAGGAGCAGCTTGTAAACACTGCTAACAGAGCAGCAGCAGCATTAAAACAGCCTTCAGGTAGGTCAGATCAGTCAATAACACAAACTGTAGGACATTTTAAAGCTCTGGATCTACGTCTGAAATGTTGTTGTTGCTGTGCAGGCTTTAAATTAACTGAGCGTCTCTAAAACGTCTTCCATCACGTCCATCATGTCAACACCAGCCAAAAAGTTAATCACTTTATGAAAAAACTGATGTCAACAAGTCCTGGAGCTGAATAAATCCCTGCCCTGATGATGACCGAGAGATCCAACCACAAGAAGAGGTATTGTTCTTTTATTAATAATTAACCTTTTTAATTTAAAATGATAATCTTATTAACTATTTTTATTTTTTTACCTGTTTGTGTTATTTCCAGTCTGAGACAGAGGAAGCAGCTGTCTTTTTCCTCTTGAGGGACATCCACCTGCAGCTAAGAAGCGTGTGATGATGACCCTGATGCATGCTCAATAATCCAGGTAGAAAAATCTAAAAATGCTAAGTCTGGTCCTCTGGACATTCAAAAAACAAAACAGAACAAAAAAAATTGTAGAAACGTTTTATCTTTTGTCCAAAAGACTTCCTCAGTCTGAGATGCTGTATTCATCTCAATCTTATAAATACTGTAGCACCCTCTCACAGTGGATGAACCAGTTTGCTGCTGACAGCTGAAACCAGCTGCTCACGGACCATCAGCCTAACAATGGATAGTTAGCAGCACCCTGATGGTTGTTTGCTATTCACAGAGGGCTGAGTGATACTAGCAATAACAGCATTGTAAGAGGGGGACAGTTGAACCCAGAGGCCTCCACCTCTGTTTAATGATGGATGGTTTCTTTTCACAAAGATGGCCTCCTTTACTCCTCTCTCAAACCATTGTTCCTCTCTATCAAGGATGTGAACATCTTCATCCCTGAAAGAGTGACCTCTGACCTGGAGATGAGTGTAGACCACAGAGTCCTGACCTGATGATGTTGATCTTCTGTGCTGGACCATCCTTTTGGCCAGTGGCTCATGCTTTTATTTATTTTCATACAAACGTATTGTTTACTTGACACATTTTCAAAATAAACATTTTATAAGTCTTTTTTGTAAAAATATTATTTGTTTAGTGAAGTCAAGAAAGACTACTGTATTTTGTTTTTTGAATATTTATTAGTAATTATTTTATTAAAACATTTAAATTTTTTATGTATTGTGACAGAGGGTTCTTGTCAGCGGCTGCTGAAAGTAACTAATAAAGTAACTTAGTAATCTAACTTAGTTACTTTCCAAATCAAGTAATCAGTAACTTAACTAAGTTACTTTTCCCAAGGACTAATCAGTAACTTAACTAAGTTACTTTTTCAATGTAACTATGCCATCACTGCCTGTAACACATTCGGTCCACTGGGTGTGAGTAGAGCCCCCTAGTGGTCCACCACACACGCCCCCCCAGAACACCCAGTAAGGTCCATCACTAGTCCCGCATTTTAGGTTTGATTAAACGACCAGAACGGCTGAACCTGGGCCCTGCAGAACCAGTCTGATGAAGCGGAGGGCTCCGAGGAGGGCCTGCAGAAGATTCGGGCTCCAATGGACGTTGAGAGTCTCTGGCAGGGGGACAGCAGTCCGTTAACAATGTGGATGGAGGTCTGCCCCTGCGAGGAGCCTGGGCCGTAACAACCTGATCATCTGACATAACATGAGCTGGTTTAAGCCTATCGATACAGACAGTCTCAGTACGACCCCCTAAATCTAAAAGGAAATGTTTTGGACCTGGTTGAAGAACCCGAAACGGTCCATCATACAAAGGCTGTAGTGGTGTCCTGTGTGCATTGTGTTTGACAAAAACAAATTTAGAGGACTCCAGACTCTTAGGGACAAATGACTGCGGTAAACAATGGTGTACCGGGCCGGGGACACGAAAAGGGGCCTCCTGAGGTGAAAAATGGAGCAACGGTGGAGCAAACTGTGGTGAGGGTACCTCAGGTAAAAACTCACCGGGGACGCGCACAGGTTGACCGAAAACCAGTTCAGCCGGGGAAGAGCTCAGGTCCTCTTTGGTTGCGGTACGTAAACCCAACAAAACCCAGGGAAGACGGTCAATCCAGTTGTCACCGGTCAATGCAGCACGCAGTGCAGCTTTCAATGATCTGTGAAACCGTTCACACAAACCATTAGCTTGGGGGTTGTAAGCGGTGGTCCTGTGAACGTTAGTCCCCAGACTCTTGGCCATGGTAGACCAAAGTTCAGAAACAAACTGCGGGCCCCGGTCTGATGTAATGTCTGAAGGGGGGCCAAAACGCGCCACCCAGGTAGACAAAAATGCCCGGGCCACCACTGCAGATGTCGTGGATGTCAAAGGAACCACCTCAGGCCACCTGGTGGTCCGGTCTATCATAGTCAGCAGATGAGTAAAACCTTGTGATGGAGGCAGAGGGCCCACCAGGTCTACGTGCACATGATCAAACCGCCGACCTGGGATGGAGAAGGGTTCCAAAGGTGCTTTGGTGTGCCTGTTAACCTTAGCGCGCTGGCATGGGACACACGCTGCTGCCCACTCCTTAACTGCTTTACGCAGACCGGGCCAAACAAACTTTGAACTGACCAGTTTCACCGAGGCTCTAACACCTGGATGAGAAAGGGAATGTAAGGAGTCAAAAACGCGGCGTCGCCATGAAACTGGAACCAGGGGGCGGGGCCTGCCAGTAGAAACATCACAGAGCAGGAGGGGACCTCCGTCATTCACCTGCCGTTCCTCCAACTCGAGGCCCGTGGGCCCGGACTGGAGCTCGAGTATTTCTGCGTCGCTACGTTGGTCCGCAGCCATAGCAGAAAAATCGATGCCAACGTATACGGGAGAGATCAGCACCCGGGAGAGACAGTCGGCCACCACGTTGGATTTTCCAGCCACATGCTGAATGTCTGTAGTAAATTCAGACACCGCTGCGAGGTGGCGTTGCTGGCGAGCAGACCAGGGGTCAGAAATTTTTGACATCGCAAACACCAAGGGTTTGTGGTCAACATATGCAGTGAACCGGCGGCCCTCCAGGAAAAACCTGAAATGGCGTGTGGCCAGGTAAAGCGCCAGCAACTCTCTGTCAAAAACACTGTATTTCAGCTCATTGTCCCGCAGCGTACGGCTGAAAAATGCAAGCGGCTGCCAAACCCCGGAAACCTGCTGTTCTAACACAGCCCCCACCGCAACATCAGATGCGTCGGTTGTTAAAGCTATTTGCGCCGCTGGGGATGGATGGGCCAAAAGGGCAGCAGTGGCCAGTGCAGCTTTAGCATCACCAAATGCCTGTAGGCGTTCTGGTGTCCAGTCCACGCTGTCGTTGGGCTTTTTCTTTTTCAGCGCTCCATAGAGCGGACGCAGCAGTTGTGCTGCCCTGGGGAGGAAACGGTTATAGAAGTTAACCATTCCCAAAAATTCTTGTAGCGCTTTAACAGACTGGGGCTGTGGGAAATCTGACACCGCCTGCACTTTGTTTGGTAACGGGACGGCACCACTTGCAGAAATGCGGTGGCCCAAAAAGTCAATGACTGGCAGCCCAAACTGGCATTTCGCTGTATTTACAATCAGGCCATGTGCTGCCAGGCGCTGAAAAACCTCACGGAGGTGGGACAAGTGCTGCTCAGCCGAGCTGCTAGCCACCAGGACGTCATCCAGGTACACAAATACGAAGGACAGACCCCTTAGGACTGAATCCATCAACCGCTGAAATGTTTGTGCTGCACCTTTAAGACCAAAAGGCATGCGCAAAAACTCAAAAAGGCCGAAAGGCGTGATAACAGCGGTCTTAGGGACATCCTCCACATGCACAGGAACCTGGTGGTACCCCCGTACTAAATCTACTTTAGAAAAAATGGAGGTCCCAGCCAGGTGCACTGAAAAATCCTGGATGTGGGGGATGGGATAACGATCGTTCTCTGTGATGTTATTAAGGCGGCGGAAATCCCCACATGGACGCCATTTGCCATCTGCCTTGGGCACCATGTGGAGGGGGGAGGCCCACGGACTGTTTGAGCGTTGCACGATGCCTAAACCATATCTGTCAAGTCTCCCGTTTTGGCCGGGAAACTACCGTATTTTACCCCTCTTTCCCGTCGTGATCCCGAATTATTATTTTCCCGGAAATCTCCCGTATTATAATATTATTTAAAAAAAAAAAAAAAACATTCCGGTGCCTCTGTCACTAGCCTCGCGAGAACTGCCACCTGCAGTCGCCTCGGTGGCAGTTCTCGCGATGTTAGGGCTGGCGCGGTCGAGAACAAACCCGGAAAAACACAGAGATGGATGTAACGAGAAGTAACGAGAGAGGACGCGTCCCTGCCAAAAAAGTTAAGACTTCGTGTAAATATGTTGAAAAATGGGACAGCGAATTTACTTTCCTAAAGTTTATTACGCGTTTTTTAAGATTTGTAACCGCGACTTTAGTGTCTCTCTCTCATGGGGGAAGGAACGATGTCCGTCAGCATGAAAAATCCGTCAAGCACAAAGGTAAGCCTGTCAGATTGTGATCACATAACTGGTTTGAAAGAGGCTGATAGGTAGTTATTTTAGATTTCTTGTAAACCTGTCTTAAAATGTAAGGGGTCCTGGACTTTGCAGGGGTCTGCAACCTGCGGCTCTGGAGCCACATGCGGCTCTTTGGTCCCTCAGCAGTGGCTCTTCCAAGCTTTGATCAAAACTAACTTTAAACTGAATTTTATTTGTTCTTATAACAACAAAAAGGGCTAGTTTTAGCAGTTTTTCCTGTCATTTCCTTTGCAAATGTGTGAATACTAGAACTAATAGAAGGAGTAAAACATAAGTTAACTTTATTTATTCGAAGTAGGATATTTAATTTTTCCACAATTAAAATAATTTACCTAGACCTGCATAGTTCATTATTTTATTTTTTAATTGGGAAAGATCACATTATTTTTCCTTCTTTATGATAATCTGGTCTTTTTTAGTCTAAAATGTAAAAATATCAACAAATCATTAGATATTTTCAGCTTTACAATGGCCAGAAAACTACAGGTCAGAAAATTGTCCTTTAACAAACTTAAAGTCATGGCTCGACGTACCCAACAGAAAATTTCCCTTATTTTTAAATCCAAAACTTGACAGGTATGGCCTAAACGCTCCATGTTAGCAAACTTTCCTCTGCTATTGCTAGCTTAGTAGAATCGAGGCGGCATGCACGTGCGAACACCGGGGGGCCCGTTGTGGGAATATAATGTTCAACCCCATGTTTTGTGTTTGTGTTTGCAAAATCAGGAACAGTCAGCGAGGGGAATTCAGACAATAAACGCTGAAACACATTACCCGAAGCTAAAAAGTTAGCATGCATTAAAGGCCCAGCTCCTCGCGTCTCACAAGGCAGTGACGAAAAAGACACAGCGTCGATCAAACGTCTGTTAGCTAAATCAACCAGGAGCCCGTGAGCACAAAGAAAATCAGCCCCTAAAATAGGGACTGAGCTAGCAGCTACCACAAAGTTCCACTGGAAGTCCCGTTCATGGAAACGAACAGTCACCAACCTTTCGCCAAACGTCTTGATGGGATAGCCGTTAGCCGCGGTTAGCTGCGGCCCGCAGCCTTCTGCTAACCTGTCGGAGCCAGTCGGGGGAACGAGGCTCTTCTGCGAGCCGGAGTCCACCAGGAACCGCCTCCCCGACCTCGAGTCTTCAATGAAAAGCAGCCTTTCCTTGTCGCCAACGGCCGCGACTGCTAGCGGGCGCTGGCGCTGTCGTTTCCCTGCGGCTTGAAACTGCACGGTGGGACGCACCGTCGTGCTTTGGCGCCAAAACGCTGGTGGAAGAAACAAAAGGCAGCTCCTGACCGCCTGCGGGCGACCCCTGCTACGACCACTGGCTCGTCCGGCGCTGAGGGCGATGCTTGAAGCTCGGGCGCCGCTGGAGATCCGGGGACCGCCGCTTGGACCGCGAACGTCCTCGCAGCCAGCAGGATGCGGTCGGCTTCGCGGGCCAGCGAGCGGTAATCCTTCTGCTGCAGAAACGGGGAGTTGGCCAGGGCAGTGCGCACTGGAGCCGGGAGCCGGCGGAGGAAGAGGTGTAGAAAGAGAAACTCACAGTCAGCTGAACCCCTTCCATGAGCTCAAGAGCTGTGCCATCGCCCAAATCGGAGAGGGAAAACAGTTTCTCGGCGCGCTCCGCGTCCGAGAGCGTGTAACGCTGCAGAAGGAGCTCCTTGAGGGCGTCGTATTTTCCTTGTGCAGGAGGGTCTTCGAGCAGGCTCATTACCCGCTGGGTGGACAATGGGTCCAGTGAAGCGACCACATGGTGGTATTTGGTGTCGTCTGCAGAGATCCCGCGAAGAGCGAACTGTGATTCGACGTGGGCGAACCACGACCGAGGTGCGTGCAGCCAGAAGTCCGGGATTTTAACGGCCACCGCAAAAGCGAGCGGGGCCGCCGGCGGAGGTTCCACAACCGCGGACAGCTGAGGAGAGCTGGCTTGACCTTCGGATGTCGTCATATTCAATTCACAAGGGTCACCAGTGTAGGAGGTGGTGAAGAGACGACACAGGAGACGGGATATAGTTCTTCACTTTTAATCAACTCCTACTAAACTGGCGGGAAAACCACCCAACACCGCCTTATATACCAACACAACATCCGGTCCTCTGGACCTTTCACAATAAAAGCATCCTGTAACACATTCGGTCCACTGGGTGTGAGTAGAGCCCCCTAGTGGTCCACCACAATTGTATCTTTGTTGTTTGTTTATATAATTGGAAAAGTTCAATAAAAATATTTGGGGAAAAATGAAAGTGAGGTTGCATCCTATTGAACAATTACAGAGAAATAAAAAAAATCATACAGATTTATTGCATTATCTTAAAAGTAAGTTTGTTTGATAGGACATGTGAGTTTGTTTTATTTATTTATATATTTGCATCACTCCAATCCACACTTTTACCACTCTGTGGTGGTAATGCACCAAATGGTTGTTTGACCACCACCAAAGAAGCCTGAAGAAGAACACATTTCTGAAGAGAGAACAAATCAGTGCTGATGAGCTACAGCTGTGAAAGTGAGAGAATATGGTATTTAAACCTCAATGTTGTCCCACTTCTCACAGATAGTGTCAAGAACCATGGGAGGCAGTTGGTTCTTGGTAATTTCTCTAGTGGCAGTGTGGCTCATCAAAGGTTTGTATTTATTCCCCCATTGAATTGTGTAGTGGAGTTTTGTTTTTAGTTGTTAAAGTTTGGACTTGTGTTTAGAACGAGGATGAAAAAAAAATTGAATATGTTTACCTATCCAAAGAACAAGTTTGCAGGAGAAAATGAATGCATTCGATTGTTTGGTGTTTTAAGCATACTGAATATTAGTATTAAGTTTTACAAGATGCTGTTGCTTAACCAACACAAGACAATGGTAACTGACTTGCAAATATACTGACCTGATAATGCAGAAACTTCTGAATTGAAGTACTTTTGTCCACAGGGTCATGTTTGCCAATTGAAGCAAAACAGGAATGGGCTGATCACAAGGAAGGTAAGTGTTGTTTAATATCATGGGTGTAATACTGCCTAAAACTAACAATGTCTCTGTTCCACGCAGGGTTGTCGCACAACGAGAAACCTCTGAAACATGTCACTGCATTTCTCCAGGCTTTGGATTCAAAGTTGAGCGTATTGCCTAAAGGTAAAATCCTTTGACGTTGTGGTAAAAAACTTGAATCAAGGGACCAAATATCAAGCGTTTAATAACTGTAAATCCATTTTAAAGTGGTAGAATGGAAATTAAGGCCAGGACAAGGGTTTGCACTAAAATGTTTCTGTTCCTAGAAGCCAAAGAACCAAATATCAAGCGTTTAATAACTGTAAATCCATTTTAAAGTGGTAGAATGAAATTAAGGCCAGGACAAGGGTTTGCACTAAAATGTTTCTGTTCCTAGAAGCCAAAGAAGTGGAGATTGTGACTGCCGGCGACGAGGCCCACCACAACGTGACTGCCGGCGACGAGGCCCACCACAACGTGACTGCCGGCGACGAGGCCCACCACAACGTGACTGCCGGCGACGAGGCCCACCACAACGTGACTGCCGGCGACGAGGCCCACCACAACGTGACTGCCGGCGACGAGGCCCACCACAACGTGACTGCCGGCGACGAGGCCCACCACAACGTGACTGCCGGCGACGAGGCCCACCACAACGTGACTGCCGGCGACGAGGCCCACCACAACGTGACTGCCGGCGACGAGGCCCACCACAACGTGACTGCCGGCGACGAGGCCCACCACAACGTGACTGCCGGCGACGAGGCCCACCACAACGTGACTGCCGGCGACGAGGCCCACCACAACGTGACTGCCGGCGACGAGGCCCACCACAACGTGACTGCCGGCGACGAGGCCCACCACAACGTGACTGCCGGCGACGAGGCCCACCACAACGTGACTGCCGGCGACGAGGCCCACCACAACGTGACTGCCGGCGACGAGGCCCACCACAACGTGACTGCCGGCGACGAGGCCCACCACAACGTGACTGCCGGCGACGAGGCCCACCACAACGTGACTGCCGGCGACGAGGCCCACCACAACGTGACTGCCGGCGACGAGGCCCACCACAACGTGACTGCCGGCGACGAGGCCCACCACAACGTGACTGCCGGCGACGAGGCCCACCACAACGTGACTGCCGGCGACGAGGCCCACCACAACGTGACTGCCGGCGACGAGGCCCACCACAACGTGACTGCCGGCGACGAGGCCCACCACAACGTGACTGCCGGCGACGAGGCCCACCACAACGTGACTGCCGGCGACGAGGCCCACCACAACGTGACTGCCGGCGACGAGGCCCACCACAACGTGACTGCCGGCGACGAGGCCCACCACAACGTGACTGCCGGCGACGAGGCCCACCACAACGTGACTGCCGGCGACGAGGCCCACCACAACGTGACTGCCGGCGACGAGGCCCACCACAACGTGACTGCCGGCGACGAGGCCCACCACAACGTGACTGCCGGCGACGAGGCCCACCACAACGTGACTGCCGGCGACGAGGCCCACCACAACGTGACTGCCGGCGACGAGGCCCACCACAACGTGACTGCCGGCGACGAGGCCCACCACAACGTGACTGCCGGCGACGAGGCCCACCACAACGTGACTGCCGGCGACGAGGCCCACCACAACGTGACTGCCGGCGACGAGGCCCACCACAACGTGACTGCCGGCGACGAGGCCCACCACAACGTGACTGCCGGCGACGAGGCCCACCACAACGTGACTGCCGGCGACGAGGCCCACCACAACGTGACTGCCGGCGACGAGGCCCACCACAACGTGACTGCCGGCGACGAGGCCCACCACAACGTGACTGCAGGCGACGAGGCCCACCACAACGTGACCGCAGGCGACGAGGCCCACCACAACGTGACCGCAGGCGACGAGGCCCACCACAACGTGACCGCAGGCGACGAGGCCCACCACAACGTGACCGCAGGCGACGAGGCCCACCACAACGTGACCGCAGGCGACGAGGCCCACCACAACGTGACCGCAGGCGACGAGGCCCACCACAACGTGACCGCAGGCGACGAGGCCCACCACAACGTGACCGCAGGCGACGAGGCCCACCACAACGTGACCGCAGGCGACGAGGCCCACCACAACGTGACCGCAGGCGACGAGGCCCACCACAACGTGACTGCAGGCGACGAGGCCCACCACAACGTGACTGCCGGCGACGAGGCCCACCACAACGTGACTGCCGGCGACGAGGCCCACCACAACGTGACTGCCGGCGACGAGGCCCACCACAACGTGACTGCCGGCGACGAGGCCCACCACAACGTGACTGCCGGCGACGAGGCCCACCACAACGTGACTGCCGGCGACGAGGCCCACCACAACGTGACTGCCGGCGACGAGGCCCACCACAACGTGACTGCCGGCGACGAGGCCCACCACAACGTGACTGCCGGCGACGAGGCCCACCACAACGTGACTGCCGGCGACGAGGCCCACCACAACGTGACTGCCGGCGACGAGGCCCACCACAACGTGACTGCCGGCGACGAGGCCCACCACAACGTGACTGCCGGCGACGAGGCCCACCACAACGTGACTGCCGGCGACGAGGCCCACCACAACGTGACTGCCGGCGACGAGGCCCACCACAACGTGACTGCCGGCGACGAGGCCCACCACAACGTGACTGCCGGCGACGAGGCCCACCACAACGTGACTGCCGGCGACGAGGCCCACCACAACGTGACTGCCGGCGACGAGGCCCACCACAACGTGACTGCCGGCGACGAGGCCCACCACAACGTGACTGCCGGCGACGAGGCCCACCACAACGTGACTGCCGGCGACGAGGCCCACCACAACGTGACTGCCGGCGACGAGGCCCACCACAACGTGACTGCCGGCGACGAGGCCCACCACAACGTGACTGCCGGCGACGAGGCCCACCACAACGTGACTGCCGGCGACGAGGCCCACCACAACGTGACTGCCGGCGACGAGGCCCACCACAACGTGACTGCCGGCGACGAGGCCCACCACAACGTGACTGCCGGCGACGAGGCCCACCACAACGTGACTGCCGGCGACGAGGCCCACCACAACGTGACTGCCGGCGACGAGGCCCACCACAACGTGACTGCCGGCGACGAGGCCCACCACAACGTGACTGCCGGCGACGAGGCCCACCACAACGTGACTGCCGGCGACGAGGCCCACCACAACGTGACTGCCGGCGACGAGGCCCACCACAACGTGACTGCCGGCGACGAGGCCCACCACAACGTGACTGCCGGCGACGAGGCCCACCACAACGTGACTGCCGGCGACGAGGCCCACCACAACGTGACTGCCGGCGACGAGGCCCACCACAACGTGACTGCCGGCGACGAGGCCCACCACAACGTGACTGCCGGCGACGAGGCCCACCACAACGTGACTGCCGGCGGCGAGGCCCACCACAACGTGACTGCCGGCGGCGAGGCCCACCACAACGTGACTGCCGGCGGCGAGGCCCACCACAACGTGACTGCCGGCGGCGAGGCCCACCACAACGTGACTGCCGGCGACGAGGCCCACCACAACGTGACTGCCGGCGACGAGGCCCACCACAACGTGACTGCCGGCGACGAGGCCCACCACAACGTGACTGCCGGCGACGAGGCCCACCACAACGTGACTGCCGGCGACGAGGCCCACCACAACGTGACTGCCGGCGACGAGGCCCACCACAACGTGACTGCCGGCGACGAGGCCCACCACAACGTGACTGCCGGCGACGAGGCCCACCACAACGTGACTGCCGGCGACGAGGCCCACCACAACGTGACTGCCGGCGACGAGGCCCACCACAACGTGACTGCCGGCGACGAGGCCCACCACAACGTGACTGCCGGCGACGAGGCCCACCACAACGTGACTGCCGGCGACGAGGCCCACCACAACGTGACTGCCGGCGACGAGGCCCACCACAACGTGACTGCCGGCGACGAGGCCCACCACAACGTGACTGCCGGCGACGAGGCCCACCACAACGTGACTGCCGGCGACGAGGCCCACCACAACGTGACTGCCGGCGACGAGGCCCACCACAACGTGACTGCCGGCGACGAGGCCCACCACAACGTGACTGCCGGCGACGAGGCCCACCACAACGTGACTGCCGGCGACGAGGCCCACCACAACGTGACTGCCGGCGACGAGGCCCACCACAACGTGACTGCCGGCGACGAGGCCCACCACAACGTGACTGCCGGCGACGAGGCCCACCACAACGTGACTGCCGGCGACGAGGCCCACCACAACGTGACTGCCGGCGACGAGGCCCACCACAACGTGACTGCCGGCGACGAGGCCCACCACAACGTGACTGCCGGCGACGAGGCCCACCACAACGTGACTGCCGGCGACGAGGCCCACCACAACGTGACTGCCGGCGACGAGGCCCACCACAACGTGACTGCCGGCGACGAGGCCCACCACAACGTGACTGCCGGCGACGAGGCCCACCACAACGTGACTGCCGGCGACGAGGCCCACCACAACGTGACTGCCGGCGACGAGGCCCACCACAACGTGACTGCCGGCGACGAGGCCCACCACAACGTGACTGCCGGCGACGAGGCCCACCACAACGTGACTGCCGGCGACGAGGCCCACCACAACGTGACTGCCGGCGACGAGGCCCACCACAACGTGACTGCCGGCGACGAGGCCCACCACAACGTGACTGCCGGCGACGAGGCCCACCACAACGTGACTGCCGGCGACGAGGCCCACCACAACGTGACTGCCGGCGACGAGGCCCACCACAACGTGACTGCCGGCGACGAGGCCCACCACAACGTGACTGCCGGCGACGAGGCCCACCACAACGTGACTGCCGGCGACGAGGCCCACCACAACGTGACTGCCGGCGACGAGGCCCACCACAACGTGACTGCCGGCGACGAGGCCCACCACAACGTGACTGCCGGCGACGAGGCCCACCACAACGTGACTGCCGGCGACGAGGCCCACCACAACGTGACTGCCGGCGACGAGGCCCACCACAACGTGACTGCCGGCGACGAGGCCCACCACAACGTGACTGCCGGCGACGAGGCCCACCACAACGTGACTGCCGGCGACGAGGCCCACCACAACGTGACTGCCGGCGACGAGGCCCACCACAACGTGACTGCCGGCGACGAGGCCCACCACAACGTGACTGCCGGCGACGAGGCCCACCACAACGTGACTGCCGGCGACGAGGCCCACCACAACGTGACTGCCGGCGACGAGGCCCACCACAACGTGACTGCCGGCGACGAGGCCCACCACAACGTGACTGCCGGCGACGAGGCCCACCACAACGTGACTGCCGGCGACGAGGCCCACCACAACGTGACTGCCGGCGACGAGGCCCACCACAACGTGACTGCCGGCGACGAGGCCCACCACAACGTGACTGCCGGCGACGAGGCCCACCACAACGTGACTGCCGGCGACGAGGCCCACCACAACGTGACTGCCGGCGACGAGGCCCACCACAACGTGACTGCCGGCGACGAGGCCCACCACAACGTGACTGCCGGCGACGAGGCCCACCACAACGTGACTGCCGGCGACGAGGCCCACCACAACGTGACTGCCGGCGACGAGGCCCACCACAACGTGACTGCCGGCGACGAGGCCCACCACAACGTGACTGCCGGCGACGAGGCCCACCACAACGTGACTGCCGGCGACGAGGCCCACCACAACGTGACTGCCGGCGACGAGGCCCACCACAACGTGACTGCCGGCGACGAGGCCCACCACAACGTGACTGCCGGCGACGAGGCCCACCACAACGTGACTGCCGGCGACGAGGCCCACCACAACGTGACTGCCGGCGACGAGGCCCACCACAACGTGACTGCCGGCGACGAGGCCCACCACAACGTGACTGCCGGCGACGAGGCCCACCACAACGTGACTGCCGGCGACGAGGCCCACCACAACGTGACTGCCGGCGACGAGGCCCACCACAACGTGACTGCCGGCGACGAGGCCCACCACAACGTGACTGCCGGCGACGAGGCCCACCACAACGTGACTGCCGGCGACGAGGCCCACCACAACGTGACTGCCGGCGACGAGGCCCACCACAACGTGACTGCCGGCGACGAGGCCCACCACAACGTGACTGCCGGCGACGAGGCCCACCACAACGTGACTGCCGGCGACGAGGCCCACCACAACGTGACTGCCGGCGACGAGGCCCACCACAACGTGACTGCCGGCGACGAGGCCCACCACAACGTGACTGCCGGCGACGAGGCCCACCACAACGTGACTGCCGGCGACGAGGCCCACCACAACGTGACTGCCGGCGACGAGGCCCACCACAACGTGACTGCCGGCGACGAGGCCCACCACAACGTGACTGCCGGCGACGAGGCCCACCACAACGTGACTGCCGGCGACGAGGCCCACCACAACGTGACTGCCGGCGACGAGGCCCACCACAACGTGACTGCCGGCGACGAGGCCCACCACAACGTGACTGCCGGCGACGAGGCCCACCACAACGTGACTGCCGGCGACGAGGCCCACCACAACGTGACTGCCGGCGACGAGGCCCACCACAACGTGACTGCCGGCGACGAGGCCCACCACAACGTGACTGCCGGCGACGAGGCCCACCACAACGTGACTGCCGGCGACGAGGCCCACCACAACGTGACTGCCGGCGACGAGGCCCACCACAACGTGACTGCCGGCGACGAGGCCCACCACAACGTGACTGCCGGCGACGAGGCCCACCACAACGTGACTGCCGGCGACGAGGCCCACCACAACGTGACTGCCGGCGACGAGGCCCACCACAACGTGACTGCCGGCGACGAGGCCCACCACAACGTGACTGCCGGCGACGAGGCCCACCACAACGTGACTGCCGGCGACGAGGCCCACCACAACGTGACTGCCGGCGACGAGGCCCACCACAACGTGACTGCCGGCGACGAGGCCCACCACAACGTGACTGCCGGCGACGAGGCCCACCACAACGTGACTGCCGGCGACGAGGCCCACCACAACGTGACTGCCGGCGACGAGGCCCACCACAACGTGACTGCCGGCGAATAAAATGAAAACAAAATGGAACCTTCATTTTGTCGCCTTCATTTACTTTATACCGTAGCTAACGTCTCATACCAACATTAAGGCAGCTAACGTGTTATACTCAGAGCGGTAGGCCATCTCTAATACAAACTCCTCATAGACAAACGACCTGAAATGGCTAATGTTAGGCTACATCGTGTGCTACTCTGTTCATCGCGTCCAACAGAAATATGACGCCACAGAACGGTTATAGCATGTTGTGAAAAGGTTGCAACCCTTTTCAGATGTGGAATGACACACATTTTAGTTGGTTAGGCAATAAAAGAGCAAACAGTCCATCTTAAGCCAATGTTACAGTAACCGCGACATTACATGTTTGTTTGCTGGGACATGGTGAAAACCATCAACCCAAGTGCACACCACTTACCATGGACCACTTGTCAAATAAGTTGATGCCATCTTTTTAGAAGGGTGAGAAGAGTTGCTCTGCACTTTAAACAGAAGATGGATGACGTGTCTGGGAGCAGATCCAGAGAAAGCTGATTGAGCAGGTAAGTCATTTATGCACAACTGTCCTTTTCACCCACTAAACAGACGTCGAGGTGACGTCTATATCGAGTCAATTGGTCAGACCAAAGACCAATTCTGGACGTCTCACCGACGTGCAAAAAAGGTTTATTTTTGGACATCTATGACCACATTTGTTTTATATATTCATTTCATTTCCATTAAAAACAATACAAATTTCAAGAGAAAATATAAAATGCCTATAAAATGAAAGCATTAAATCTATCAATTCTGCCCCTTAACAAAATCAATTCAAGCAATAATCACAAATAATACAACAAAACCCAAAATATATCACAAATTTTCTTTATAGTTTTGTATATTAACTAACTTAAATGTATCTCGTCAACATTATATTCTTTATCCTTTTCTTAAATACAAATAATGATTCCTCATTTTTAATATCATTATTCAAACCATTCCATAGATCAATTCCCCTCATTAAAGTAGACCTACCTCGCAAACTTGTTCTAAACTTTGGCTTAACAAAAATATCAGTTCCTTTTAAATTATAGCAACTGCTCCTTTTTACAAAATACTCTTGTACGTTCTATGGTAAATTGTGATTCTGAGCCCTGTACATTAGTAATAGAATAAAGTAGTCTACCAAATCATAAAACTTGAGTAATTTCAGTTGATGAAATAAAATACTTGAAGGATGACAATGTTTTCTTGAGATAATTCGTACAGCTCTTTTTTGTAAAATAAAGATAGATTTGGTTGCAGTTTTATATGCTGTGCCCAGACACCAATACAATAAATTAAATTTGGCACAACAACTGTATTATACAGTAAACACAAAGCCTTGTCTGTCAGTAAGTCCCTCGTTTCATATAGTACTGCCATGGACTTAGACATTTTAGTTCTTACAAAATTTATATGTTTTTTCCATGACAATTTATCATCGATAATCACACCCAAAAACTTTACTTCATTCACTCTTTGTATCTCCACACCATCAATCTTGAAAAGAAAATCCATAGTTGACTTTTTTTTATAAATATACAATTAGTTTTTTCCACGTTCAGTGATAACTTAATTAATTTAAACCAAGTTTGAATTTTGTCAAACTCCATCCATCCATACATCCATCTTCTTCCGCTAATCCGGGGTCGGGTCGCGGGGTAGCAGCCTAAGTGGGGAGGCCCAGACTTCCCTCTCCCCAGCCACTTGGAGCAGCTCCTCCGGGGGAATCCCAAGGCGTTCCCAGGCCAGCCGAGAAACATAGTCCCTCCAGCGCGTCCTGGGTCTTCCTCTGGGTCTCCTCCCGGTGGGACATGCCCGGAACACCTCACCAGGGAGGCGTCCAGGAGGCATCCTAACCAGATGCCCGAGCCACCTCAACTGGCTCCTCTCGATGTGGAGAAGCAGCGGCTCTACTCCGAGTCCCTCCCGGATGACTGAGCTTCTCACCCTATCTCTAAGGGAGAGTCCAGCCACCCTGCGGAGAAAACTCATTTCAGCCGCTTGTATCCGAGATCTTGTTCTTTCGGTCATAACCCAAAGCTCATGACCATAGATGAGGGTGGGAACGTAGATCGATCGGTAAATTGAGAGCTTTGCCTTTTGACTCAGCTCTCTCTTCACCACGACAGACCGGTACAGCGCCCGCTTCACTGCGGACGCTGCACCTATCCGCCTATCGATCTCACGCTCCAGTTTTCCCTCATTCGTGAACAAGATCCCGAGATACTTAAACTCCTCCACTTGGGGCAGGACCTCCTCCCCGACCCGGAGAGGGCATGCTACCCTTTTCCGGCTCAAGACCATGGCCTCGGACTTGGAGGAACTGATCCTCATCCCGGCCGCATCACACTCGGCTGCAAACCGCTCCAGTGAAAGTTGTAAATCACGAACTGATGAAGCCAGTAGGACCACATCATCTGCAAAAAACAGAGAAGCGATTCTAAGGTCACCAAAACGGATCCTCTCAACACCTTGGCTGCGCCTAGAAATTCTGTCCATAAAAGTTATGAACAGAATCGGTGACAAAGGGCAACCTTGGCGGAGTCCAACTCTCACCGGAAACGAGCCTGACTTACTGCCGGCAATGCGGACCAAGCTCTGACACCGGTCGTACAGGGACCTAACAGCCCTTATCAAAGGGCCTGGTACCCCATACTCCCGGAGTACCCCCCACAGAACCCCCCGAGGGACGCGGTCGAATGCCTTCTCCAAGTCCACAAAGCACATGTAAACTGGTTGGGCAAACTCCCACGCACCCTCCAGGACCCTGTTGAGGGTGTAGAGCTGGTCCAGTGTTCCACGACCAGGACGAAAACCACACTGTTCCTCCTGAATCCGAGGTTCGACTATCCGACGGACCCTCCTCTCCAGAACCCCTGAATAGACCTTACCAGGGAGGCTTAAGAGTGTGATCCCCCTATAGTTGGAACACACCCTACGGTCCCCCTTTTTGAATAGGGGAACCACCACCCCAGTCTGCCAATCCAAGTCAAACTCCATCTTCACTAATTCAAACGTCTGATTCAAGTCTCTACCCGAGCATAAAAAAGTAGTGTCATCTGCAAATAAAACACACCTTAGAATCCTAGACACCTTAATTAAATCATTTACATATAAAATAAACAACTTAGGGCCAAGCACTGAACCTTGTGGTACTCCACACGAAATACTGCATAGTTGAGATCTCACATCATCAATTTGTATAAACTGTTTTCTGCCCTTCAAATAACTAGATATCCACTGTATGGCTAGACCTCTAATACCATACTGTAGCAATTTTTCAAGTAAAATGGTGTGGTCAATGGTGTCAAAAGCCTTTCTCAAATCAACAAACA
Organism: Garcialebias charrua; assembly: GCA_038048925.1. NCBI lineage: Eukaryota > Metazoa > Chordata > Actinopteri > Cyprinodontiformes > Rivulidae > Garcialebias > Garcialebias charrua. Next base: position 34,456 of record JBBPBX010027703.1, read on the forward strand.
GACCCATATAATACTGCTTATCATCTATTGCTGAAGTAACCTCTTCTATCAGTTCCATAAGTGCCAAACTTGTCGAATTATTTGATCTAAAACCATACTGACTATTACTCAAGATATTGTTTTTATCAAGAAACTTGTCCAGTCTGGACACAAATAATTTTTCAAGGATTTTTGAAAACTGTGGCAACAAAGAAACAGGTCTATAATTATTAAATAAACATTTCTCCCCATTTTTAAAAATTGGAACCACCTTTGCAATTTTCATTTTTTCAGGGAATATACCTTTAGAAAGTGATAAATTACAGATGTGTGTAAATGGCTCTATAATATGACTTATTATCTCCTTCACAACCATCATATCCAAATCATCACAGTCTTTAGATCTTTTATCAGTAAATTGTCCAACAACCTTCATTATTTCTTCTTTAGTGGTTCCATTTAAAAACATACTGTTTACACAACCACTGATTAAATAACTCACGTTTTCATCTATTTTAGGAATTGAGGTTGCAAGATTAGATCCCACATTTACAAAATAATTATTGAAACCATTTACAATTTCCTTGTCATCATGAATTTCTACATTATTTTCCACAAAATGTTGTGACAATCCCATGTTACCCTTATGTTTATTTAGAACACTGTTAATTACTCTCCATGTCGCCCTCATATCACAACTGCATTTATGTAATAATTGACTATAGTATTCCCTCTTATGTTTTCTTATAATCCCTACTAACTTATTTTTGTACTTTTTATATTTTTCTTCAGCATCCTATGTTCTAGACTTTATGAAACGTGAATATAGATTATTCTTTTTTTACATGCATTCTTTAATCCATTAGTCATCCAAGGATGATCTACTTTTTTATCCTTAATGTAGATTTTCTGCATACAATTTTTTTTAAACAAATTTTCAAGGATCCTCATAAATTCATCGTAAGATTTGTTTACGTCATCAACATAAACTTCATCCCATTTTTGTATGTCTAGATCTTCTTTGAATTTGTCTAATGCTTTTTTGATGTATTTATTATATTATGTTCTCTTTTAATTGTTGTTGGTTTACTATCATCACTTTTGTAAATTGAAAAAACCGGTAAATGATCACTGATATCCATCATCAATATACCACTTATCACCTCCCCATCTGTTATGTTTGTGAATATATTGTCAATTACTGTTGCACTTTGGGTAGTAATTCTCGTCGGATTTGATATTAACGGATATAGATTTAAACTATACATTGAATTTACAAATATACTGATATTATTAGGATCTGCCTTGTTATCTAAATCAATATTGAAGTCACCACATAAGAAAACTTTTTTTATTTTTGCTCTTAACTAACAACTCCATATCTTTAATTAATTTACATTTTATTTCCTTGTTTATAAATAAAGCCACTCCTCCGCCTTTTTTATTTTTCCTATTCATATGATGTAATTCATATCCTTCAATATGTATATTATTTATATTATCATCATTAAGCCATGTCTCCGACAATGCTATTATTTTGAAAGTTTTATTAATGTTTTTGAGATTATCTAACATGTATGATAAATTTGCATTTATACTTCTACAGTTTAGGTGAATTAAAGAAAGATCATCATCTGTTATATTCACATCAATAAACTGCTCTTCATTATAGTATTTACTTTCTTTTTTAGTTGGAAAAAGACTTCTCTCGAATTCCTCATCAACATTATATATTTTAGATATCGAATCATCATGCATCATCATTAACTGTGTGCTTCTTCATCATGTTGATTTACTTCATCATAACTTTGATTAGACATAACAGGACACAGACACCTTCTGTACTATCCAAATTTTTCCAAATCTTTCACATCTTGTATCATTATTGTCTGCGATCCTTCCTGTGCCCGTACCCAGATCTTTCCATTTCTTGTCCAAGTAGACACTATCTTTTCCTTTTTCCTTAACAATCTTGCTTCGTGTGCAGTAATTCCATTCTTTTGGTCAAATGTTCGTTTATATAAACCTTTGTTCCCTTGAGTTTATTTGCTTGCATGATTACTGTATTTCTAGCTTTTCTACTAATAAATTTTACAATGATAACCGGTTTGGATTTTTCAACTTTATTAGGCAAGGTATGACACAAAGATATGTCTTCAGAATTAATTTCTATTTTCTGATTTTGTAAAAAAGTCACAACTTGCTCTTCCAAAGATCGCTCTTCCCGTGAAGACGCATTTTCAGCAGTTCCATCACTGGTAGTGGTCTTTTTGTCTGAACGAGTTTTAATCACAAGACCGGATATTACGAGATTGTCTTGCCTTGCGTTTATTTCAAGTTCCTCGACTCTATGTTCAAGTTCCAGAATTTTTTTATCCTTCAAATTTATTTGTAATCTCAATTGTTTCACTTCATCCAGCAGAAGTTTCTGTTGGGTTGATACGTTCCTGAGCTCTTCACTCATAAAGTTCTGAGATTTTTTTTATCTCCTCCAAATCATCCGTGTTAGTCTCCATCAGATCCTGTTTTTTGTTTTAGATTTTGCCATTTCTGTACTCACAAAATGTGACACTCGCCCGTTGGTGTTGGTTTATGAAGTCTTCAGCCTTTAGCAGTTAGCCTTTAGCCTACTCCACCAGCCCTCGATCTCCACCGCAGACCGGCGTCCTCCACACCTT
>JBBPBX010027704.1:8797-37110 GCA_038048925.1 Garcialebias charrua
GCATTTGTGCTCACCATACATTTTATTAGTCACACTTCTTTTGTAAATGTAAACAATGTTTTTCATACACCAATGTTAGCACTGGAGTTCCTCAGGGTTCAGTGCTTGGACCAATACTGTTTACTTTATATTTGCTTCCATTAGGTAAAGTTATTAAACAGCATGGGGTAAATTTTCATTGTTATGCAGATGATACACAGTTATTTTTTGTCCATAAATCCCAATGAATCCAATCAGCTACTTAGCATGTCTTGAAGACATACAATCATGGATGACTCTAAATGTTCTGATTTAGAACACAGACCAGAGTGAGGTTTTGATTTTTGGACCTGAGCTTCTTAGGAATACAATTTTCAGTCTTTCACTCCTCTGGGTGGCATTAATTTTGCCTCTAGTTCTAATGGTAAAAACGTTGCTGTTATTTTTGACCAGGATATCTTTAAACCCCCACATTAAAAAAGTTATCAGAACCACTTCCCTCCACCTGCGTAATATCACTAAAGTAAAATAATAATAATAATAATAATAATAATAATAATAATAATAATAATAATAATAATAATAATAAATAAATAAATAAATAAATAAAATCTTGTTAAAAAATGATGCAGAAAAACGTGACAATGCATGTATCATGTCTAGACAGGACTATTGCAATTCTTTATTATCTGGGTGTTCAAATACTTCTTTAAAAAGACAATTTGATCCAAAATGCTGCTGATAGTAGAGATCATATCGCTCCAGTTCAAGCATATCTCCATTAGCTCCCTGTCACATTCAGAATGTAATTCAAAATATTACTTCTAACATTCAAAGCTCTCAACAGCTTAGCTCCATCTTATATTACATATCTTATTGTTCCATATTTTTCTAACAAGGCACTTCACTATCAGACTGCAGGCTTACGTCTGGTTCCTAAAATTTCCAAGAGCAGAATGGGAGAGAGCGCTTTCAGATCTATTTCTATTCTATTTCTATTTCAGTTATCAGGCTCCTTACTTGTGGAGCCAACTTCCAGTTACTGTCCGTGAGGCTGACACATTGCCTATTTTGAAGACTAGGCTTAAGTGTTTTTTTTTCCTTTTTGATAAATCCTATACAGTACTTGGGCTTGGCTTGGGGTTTTGGAGCTATCCCTTATTAATGCTGCTATAGGCTTAGACTGTTGGAGGGTAAATTGACCACATTTCCTCACTCTGCTGCTGACTTTGCATGCTCTACTCCACCTGTTTGAATGTGTAATTATTTCTATCCTTAACATTTGTTGTTGTTGTTGTTGTTGTCGTTGTTGTTGTTGTTGTTGTTGTTGTTGTCTTTCTTCCAATAGAAAGTACACTTGGACCTTTTATTCTATGTTTGTCTGTTTCTCCTTCCTGTCTTCTCAAACCCCAGTCAGTCAAAGCAGACGGCCGCTCAATCCAATTAAAATCCCAACCTTTGGGATGGGAAGGAATGGGAGATATACAGGTACTGTACATAATAATAATAATAATAATAATGTCTTTTTCCTGTCATCTGCGTATGTTTCCCATACACAGACGAAATTCGTCTCTGCATTTAACCCAACCACCTACCAGGTGGTGCAGTGAGCAGCCCGAAAGCGCCCGGGGAGCTGGAGAAATAGGTGTGCACTCATAGACACCCCAAGGTGGGTAGTGGCCGGGGCGCGAACCCGCGTCCTTCGGGTCCCAAGTCAAAAGCCCTGCCACTAGACCATCTTGGCTCATGGATGCACAGCTGAGAAATCTGCAGCAGCTGCAAGATGGTATCGTGTCAAAAATGAACCAAAATATTTGTGGAATGTTCCAACACCTATTGAATCTATGCCATGACGAATTAAGAGAATTTCTGAAAGTTAAAAAAAGGATCCATCTCTGTACGGAGGGTACCTAAAAGTGGTTGTTGTGTGTATTTTTTTTTTAAGTATCAGCAATGGTTCGTTTTGCACAGCAGGACTTGTAGGTGGAATAAGCAAGGATCTATTACAAATATAAAAAAAATCTTCAAAACCATAGATGAGCTAAAATGTGTTGATGAATTTAAAAGCAACTTGTCAAAAAATAGCTTTTTACCACCCCCCACCCCCCTCACTTTCCAAATTCTTGGCTGTTGTTTTGCTTCACACACACAGTGCTGATGTACATCTGAGGTCAAACCTTGTGGCAACCAGTGTCAAGAGCAGTGACAGCAGGAAAAAAGAACATGAAAGTGGAGCAGGTGGTGAAGAAGGAAAATGCAGTAGGAGGGGAAAAAGGAGGGTGATGGAAGACATGGTGAATAAAAAAGAGCACAACAAAGAAGAAAAGACAGAGTAGGCGGTGGTGGTCTGCATATAATTGTCTCAGCGCAGTTCATTTACTTGCAGGTGGTCTCCCCCTGCCTCTGACCTTGAGTTATCACAGGACGATCATAACTTGTGCCAACTCAACACAGCGAGACAGACAGAAAGAAAACAGATAGGGTGGCTGAGTGGGCACACCGCTGACCCAAGCACATCTCCAGAGGGAATCATCCCCACCCATTGGGGCTTAGACTGCCAACTGTATTAACTTCCTGCTTCTTTCTTTTTTTTTTGGGCCAACACAGCATGCAATCAAGCAAGAAAGCTAACACAAGCATTGCTTGTTTGATGAGTCTATACACTTCACTTCTCTGGATTTCTCCAACCCCTTTGCTATGTGGATTAAACACCTTCGCCACGACTTCCTGCACTTGTTTCATTCTATCACATCTATTTCTTGTCAAATATTTGAATAGTAGATTCCCAAAACCCGCAACTGGAGATGTGTTTGGTCGGATCTGGGGAGTGGACGAGTGGCTCGTCCTGTTCGGGTGGTCCTGGGGACTCTGGGCTCGGGGTCCTTCCTGGGGTCTTGGGCTTTGATCGCCCTTTCGTCTGTCTCGGGCTTTGGGGGGACAGATCTCTGATGCTTCACAATCGCTACTAAATGTTCTATTGGAGGAACCTTATTCACTTATGCATGCTCACAACCACACACAAATGGATGTAGGGATGTATATGTAGATATATGTAGATGGGTATATAAATGAATATAAATATATATGTATATATACTGTCTATATATTTGTAGGTATGGGTATGTTTATATATAGAAATCTAATGCAAGGTCATGAATATTATCAGTCTTTATGCTTGTATGTTTCGTTGCTGTGTTCTGTCATGTGCTTTGCAGGATTGTGGACGGAGGTTTGGTGTGTTCGCCTTGTGCTCTTTTTGTGGATAATTGTTGTTTTGTTGTCTCACTTTCTCTTTTCTTTCTTTCTCTATAAAAAAAATAAAAATAAAAAATAAATAAAAATAATAAATAAAAAAAATAAAAAATAAAAAAATACATATTGGAGTGAGAGGATGGCTATAAGGTGTGAAGGGAGGCCATCTATAAATGGGAGAAAAAAAATAAAATAAAAAAATACATGTATGCTTTAATAAATAAAATGTAGACGGCAGAGGACTGCCGCTACTGTATTCTTCTTTTGTCTTTGAACCAACATCTTCACATCTGCCTGCCAGAAAGCCAGAGTGGCTTCCTGTTCTTGTAGAGCTGGAGTGCTCATCAAGAATTAATGATGCCTTTCAAAGGAAAGCTTAACAAGCCTTACTTATCAGGAGTCTTAAAAGTAAGATTCCTGGTGCTCAATAAACTCTGGCTTACAGACAATGATGAATAAGAACTAGCACCTGATGACTCATCTAAGATCAGCACTTGCAGTTTAAAAGAGTTGCTGAGGGAGTGATTCTCTCAGCACCAAACGCAATGAGACAACGTTAGGACGGGAAAGACATCCTTTTAAAAAGATTGGATCAGTGAGCAAACTCTGTTTTCCTTTTAGCGACTTCAGTGGGTGAGACGGACATGGAGGCTTCTAAGTGTTCCTTTGTCGTCAACACCTCTCTGAATAATACGGCCTCCAACGAAAGTTGTTTCCCTCGTGGGTGATGCTCTTTCACTGTGTTATTGCATCTTCTGTTTTAATGGACAGAATTCAGTCACCATAAAAATTAAAAGGTTGCCAGTGTGCACTGTTAGATCGCTCAAATTGATTTTATGTGATAAAACGCAAGCTTTTGTGGGTTATGGTCGCCTGAATTACGACACATTTATGGTGCGGGTCCACATTTATCTAGCCTGGCCCTCGCCATTCCTACGCAGCTCCGCTCAATTCTCATTTCCCTTCACTGCTGGGTCTGGCATTTCTCCCATCCACAAGGATGTCTCCGGTAGGTTTTGACCGGACCAATCAGAGAACAGAAGGCGGAGTTTTGAACGACGTCGACTGACGTCGTCATTCAAAATGGCTGCCGCCACGAAGGAATTTTCAATAAAACAAGGTAAAAAACTATTATTTCTCTGCTGAGAAAAAATAGATTTCATAGCTGACGTTATATCAGAAGTGTTCCTGAGCAATCAGAGAGCAGAAGGCGGAGTTTTGAACGATGTCGACTGACGTCGTCATTCAAAATGGCTGCCGCCACGAACGAATTTTCATCAAAACAAGGTAAAAAACTATTATTTCTCTGCTGAGAAAAAATATAGTTCATAGCTGACGTTATATCAGAAGTGTTCCTGAGCTTAACAGTTCCTAAATCAATTCACGAAATGGTCAAATCTGCTGGATATTAAATAGTTTCGGTTTGATATTTTCCAAACAGCCTCGGGTGCGCTACGAAAATAAATGATAAAAAATCGAATTTTATCTCAAATGTTTCATCTAGGCCAACAGTCAGTAAATTAAAGACATATAATTACACACTGGTGGCAGAAAAAATATCCACCGAGTGGTTTCTGAGCAATTTATCTGATAGCCTGGACCTCGTCAGGCTAAACTAACAAAACTCTGCCTCCTGTTCTCTGATTGGTCCATTCAAAAATCTCCAGGAGAAATCATTGTCTATGGCAGAGATGCCAGACCCTAGTCCAAAGCGAAGTGAAGGACATGGGTCTGGTATCAACCAGGCTAACATTTATCCAAGTCCATCAACAAATTTTAAGATATCCTGAAAAAAGTTTTTTTTAAATATATATATCCATAAACTTTAAAATCATGCCGGCTTACCAGAAATTAACCAGGAAAGGATGCTCAAGGTTCTGCATGATTTGCAGTTCTTTCAGGACATTCCTCACTTCGTTGCGTTCCACGCACTTCAGCTTGTTCATGTACTTCATGGCGTACATCTTCTTAGTGTCTTTCTTCTGCACGATGCAGACCTGTTCAAATCAGAAAAGGGCAAGTGCTTTGTTGTTGTACAATGTGTAAGGTTTTAACAGCCTGACAACATTCTACAAATTGATTTTTTTAAATGGAGAACTCACTACAAGGTCAGGAAGACTGGTCATAAAAATTCAAAAAGTGATAAACATTACTTTTCTTATATTGATAGTTAATTCATTCAACCTTTATTTAAACAGGTTAGTCCGATTGAGCCACGAGGACTTAATATTTCCTTAAATTCAAAATGTATGTGTGACCAGGTGCCAACTAGCACTTGTTTACCTACAGAAATATTCAACGTGACTGAAAATAGGTCGACAATAGGGACGGTCATGGAAGAACCGTTGAGATAGAAAAGTTTGATTATTTTGATGTGTTGGTGCATATTTACACTCATTTGTGTTGAGAAAAGTAAGCAGATAAAAATGTTTTGTTTATATTGAATGCATACCTGCAATTCAGAATTGCAAATCAGTATATTTAGAAAACTATACGAATAAACTCTTTTGAACTGCAACATTTCATATAGATCAGGATGAACTTATTTGTGTTAGATTTCATAGCTTGCAATTAGTTTTTTGTATTTTACAAAATATTTAGGTGTCAGACACATTTTGTAGCAGCATGATAATATGTTTCATCACTATCTAAAAAGCTGCACAAAAACTAAGGGACACCAACAAAGAGCCCAAATAACAAAAATTAATATATAAATAACATTCATAATAAAAACCTGCTATTTCAGTAGTTAATAATATTAATATTTTCGTGAGGTCAAGGCTTCTTTATTGTCATTTGCGTCACATGAGGTACATGTGGTGGAATGAAATTATGTACACAGGGTCCCAGTTACATCCAACAAAAGTGTACATTTTAAAAGAAAAACAGTAATAAGATCTAAGATATGAACTAAGAATACACTAATAGATATCCCTTCAACAAATAATAAAATGCATTTCATGTTTAAAATTTACTCATTTAAAAGCTACAAATATGTTGTTGTTTTTTTTCACCTAAATGTTTAAATATAGCTTGGCTCTTTTCGTAATTCATTGATTTTTTGCCTAAACTTTTATTTTATTTGACGCATAAACCCAGATAATTCATTCATTCAACCTTTATTTAGGCAGGTTAATCCCATTGAGCCTCGAGGACTCATTTACAAGAGAGACCTGGCTACAAACAAATAATGTTGTGTAACACCTGTTGGCTGCCCATCAATTCAATCTTTCCATGACCATGAACTGAATCCTTTCCTTGCAGTTTCTACCTGTCAACACCAGCACTGTTTGAAATTCTGTGAATAAAAAAGCATGTTTGCAGTCATTAGAGCAGTTTTGTTGTTCAAACTAAAGAGCATGACTGATTATCAGAAAGATGCAGAATACAAAACACTAGGTGGAGTTTTTGTTTCTGACTGGATGTCAGAATGATTTTTAAAAAAGCATCTGTATAACATTTTGACATGTCAGGTTTCTGTATGCTGAGCTGTAATGTGCCTCATTTGTTTGTGCTGTTCTCATCTGTGCTTTGAGCATCAATAAGCCAATGATTGCTGCTTTCTAAGAGAGTGATGTGTGGACCAGCTGGCACAATTAATCAGCCCAGCCCTGATCGCATCACTCCTCAAACTGAACAGCTTGCCTTCCACAGTGATTAGACTGCTTATCTATTGTAGGACGGCACACTGATGCTGTGTCCATCTCCAACATATGCACACTCCCTTATACGTGGAATTATAGGTGCAGAATTGAATTACAATGTGGCTTAACAAGACGAGTGACCTGACCTCCTTTGTTTTTGTGGTGGTACTGATTGTTTTGTTTTTGAGTTAAATAAACAGTAAAAATAAATCAGAATATATATAATAATGTTGCGTAACCAGATAAATGGTGTGCTGTTGGTTTTAGCATGCATGCATGTGTCATATGGAACAAATACACATGCAGAAACAAATACAGGTAGTCCTCGGGTTACGACGGTCTCGAGTTACAACGTTTTTTGGTTACGACGCATCTTCCATTTACTATGAACAGCCATTTTTCGAGTTACGCAGCGGCCGCTGCGGTGGAAGAATACAGTATTGTACTGTACGCGGTGCAGCGGGGGAGGGATACACAGGCGGAGGGATACAGAGGCGGAGGGATACACAGGTGGAGGAATACAGAGGCGGAGGAATACGTTACGTACTGTAAACACTCTGGACCGAGGTTGATGGCAGAACCAGCGGCGAAGCAGTGGAATAGTACAGGCGGAGGCCTTACTGTAAACGCTCTGGACCGAGGTGGACGGCGGTTTTACGTCGTAAACAGAATACGGAATACGGCGGATGGGCGGAGGAATACGGCGTCACCAGCATCCCAGTAGGCCATTAACTCTTTTTTCCCTTCATTATGGCCCTCCAAACGTATGTGTTTTTTGATAATTATGTAGGGTACTGTGTTTGGATAGGCTAAGTGCTTGGTAATACAGTACTATACATGTAAACGGTGCAGTATGTATGTATATTTCGACTTACGTCGAAAATCGGTTTACAACGCCGCGTAGGAACGGATTTACGTCGTAAGTCAAGGACTACCTGTATTTACATTTGGGTGTGTACATAAAAACATAAATGTGCATGCACTGTTTTTTTTTCTTTTCACTTTCAGAAAAGTCCACCGTCATCCAAAACTAATTTCCATCCCAGTCTGTATTCATGAAACGCTCCCTTAATGAAGCACGTGCATACAAAAACTCTATTTGTAACACAAATTACTGGAGAGTGAAATGGAAATATCCCAAAGGAATCATGTGAGTAAATTGTTAGACATTCTTCTGATAAATAGGGAAAAAAAAGGAACTAAACTAGCAAAAATGGTGAAGGGTATTCGGTCATAGCAGTTCCAGACTCCCAGAGGGGAAAAAAATGGCCACATTGAAAATGGCAAAAGTTTTACATGTGTTGTTTGGCGATTTTAACCAGTAAGGAAACTGATCAGTGGTTGCAGCCTCATAGGAAGCTCCAAATAATCTAAAATATTTGAGTATTTTACTGGGAGTGGTGGTGCAGAGGCTAGAGAAGGCGAGCCTGTTATCAGAACAGAAGACTGCTGGTTCAATTCCAGGCGCCGACAACATCAAAATTTGGGTGAGATGGGTAAAGCACCCACACCTGACTCCACCCTCATTTGCACCACCCTTGATCAAAGCCCTAAACCTCCACCATCTGCTCCCCCGGGTGCCCTACATAGCATCAGCTCTCTGCTCCACACAGAGGGCTGTGGTAGCTCAGTGGTCAGTGGTTGCATCAGGAAGGGCATCCAACATAAAAATCATTGCCAAATCTTTGTGCGACTTAGTGCACTGTGGCGACCCCTGAAGAAGGGAGCAGCCAAAAGAAGAAGAAAAAAAGAGTATTTTACAATCTTTCATCATTTAATTTGAAATTTATGTTTACATCCTTCTTATATTTTGGTGTAGTTTTTATAGTTGATATTTTACCAACTGATCATTTGTACTTGTATTACGTAAAATATTTTATATAGTAGGTTTTTTTTCAGTTAATGTGGGCGGCTGTGACTGTGTGGTTAGAGCAGTCGTCCTCCAATGCAAGAGTTGTGGGTTAAATTCCAGCAGCAGTCAAATGCTGAAGTGTCCGTGGGCAAGACACTAAACCCCTCATTGCATCTGATGTGTGTCCCATCGATGTATGAATGTGATAAAGCACTGATTATTATTTGTACAGATCTAGTAGAGTGCTGTATGAATGGGTAAATGAGTGCACAGTTAGTATAAAGCACTTGATCAGACAGAAAAGTGCTGCATACTGTAAGTAGTCCATTTACCATTTGATAGATTCATGTCTAATGATTTTAAATTGACATTACTCAATGTTTCATATATTTAATGTGTTACAGTGGTCTTTATGGTGCTGTATGATTTATTCCTCTTTGCTTGATGTGTTGTAAAGCTCCGTTAGGTGTTCTCTTAACTTATTTCTTGTCATTGTTGGTCAGATTTATTACTCTTAACTCTAGCGGCCTCCAAACTGTTCTTGGTACTTTGTTGAATTCTTGCTCACATCAGTTTTGTGTGGTTTCATTGTTTAGATTGTTGTCTCTTTGATTCATTGCACAAATTCCCCCAGCCTAATTTAATTGTAATATTTATTTATTTAAAAATGTATTCATTAAAAATATATATACAAAACAATCGTGTAAACGATAGGAATACAAAATATAAAAGGAAAGGTAGCAGAAAGAAGAAAAAAAACGTATTATATCTGCCCCTTTTTTCAAACAATTAGTTCATACAATATTCAATTCCAAGTAATATTAAACTTCAACTTCAACTCAAACCTAAACTTAAACTTCAAGTAACAAAACAAAAGATTTTTGATAATTGAATTGTAATACATTTTATATGTAATTTTTTTATTTTTTTGGGGGGGTGGGGACTCTATCTACTCATAACGAGAGTGAGTAGTTTATAATTCATTACAGTGTGACAAAAACAACAACAACAGATTAAATAAATGAAAAAAATACTAAATACTTACTTTTCCAAAGCTCCCTTTTCCTATTGCCCTCAAGATTTGAAAATGGTCAAAACTGACTGTGGAGAAAAAAGGATAGGGACATTTTTACTCCACACAGAATTTAAAAATCTAATTATTAAGCATTTATTAATATGACAATAATATAGATTAGTGTTATGCATAAATGTGATTGTTTGATGAATACATGTACGTAGACTGGAACATTTCTTCACAAACTACTATTAACATAATTTATAGATGAAAATACTCAAAGTAAAAACTGTGAAAGTTGCAAATAATGCTATCTTATATTTTATGTTTTTATATGTTTTGAATTTAAATGTGGAAAAAAAAACAGTCTGAGATAATGAAAAGATGATATAATTTATCAGAACACAATCTGAAGCACAGAATCCATGTAATGGCAAACATTACAGGACTGGTACATAACATAATATGCTAGTACATAACATAATACATGTTACATAATATATAAAAATACCATCCATAGGTATTTTGGGGGGGGACATGGGACAGGATGTAATTTTTTTCATGACATTCAAAACAACATGATTCATGTAAAACATTATAGTTTCACATGAAGTTTCAAAGTTGCCTCTTCAGTTTTCAACCGTGTTGTTAAATAGGAAATGAAGCAACAGTTATACATCCTTTCAAATTGTTGCTGTTATCAGTTTTACAATAAGCATGAATATTTATCATCAAAGGCCACACACATTAAAAGAATGCATCTCATCCAACACAACTGAGAAATTATCAGGTCGTTGCCATTTTAGTCAAACCTTGTAAAAAATACTACTACTACTTCTACATCTTTATTTATAAAGCACTTTAAAACAACCACAGCTGCAACAATGTGATATGCATTAAAATCAAGAAAACACATAAAAAATAATTAACACAGTTAAAACAGTAAAACAAANTCACTATTGACCCATTACAAGGTTGACTAGACAGTATTTGAACTAGAGTTGATGACAAACTGGAGCTGAAATGATCAGATATCCCTTTGTTAGGTATAATACTCCTTTTTTTCAGGCAGAAAACTTTTACTTAAATGTGTTTACTGCAGTTAAAATGACACATTGGGGTGTGTTAAATAAAAACGTTCAAAGGCATAATCCTTCCTCTTTCTTATTTTGCTTAATGTCATTTAACTCTGCAGGTCAGCCCTGAAATTCTGACACAGAATCACAAGTCCAAGTGTGAACTGTGTCACAGAGTAAACACAATAAAAACATGCACTATCTGCAGCATTGTTCTTTAACATGGTTCAACACTATTAATGTATTACAGAAAATATATATACGGTATGCACACTTAATGATATTGTAGACCATTGCATTAGTTAATACATTCAGCAAGTACTTTTACATTAATACTTTAAGTATTTTTAAAAGCAAGTACTTATTTACTTTTACTTAAGTAAAAATGTTAATGTGGTACTTCTACTTTTAATAGAGTACATTGTTGTCTGTTTATTTGTACTTTTACTTAAGTACAGTGTTTGAGTACTTTCTCCACCACTGATTGGTCTACATGCTAAATTAAAACTTTCCATTTAATGAGACAAACTAAGAAAGAGTGCTCTGCTGGATGGGAGCCCAACAGGGACATTTTTGAAGGTCCATGTACGGGCCAGCAGTGTTTCTGCCTGAGGTTGACGTAATGTGTACAGCATGAATCATTGAACCTGTGAAGGGAGTTTGACCTAAAATGCAAACAAAGCAAACTGATAACTCAAATTAAGCTCTGATTAAAAAACAATAATAGTTTAACCCTTAGCTCATTCACAGCAATCTCTGTCTATGTATTTTTAATCAGTGACTCACACAAAACTGTCTACTCTCACTCCCCCCCACCACCACCACCACCACACATACACACACACACACACACACACACACACACACACACTTGGCCCTCTGCTTCTTTTCCTATAGCCCATTAATTTACCTGACTCTAAAAGTGAGCAACTTTTCAATTACTTATATTTATTTACAGGAAGAAGACTCACATTCAGTTTACTTCGCGCACAGACGAGTTTCTCTTCAAAGCAAAAATGCCCACAAACTTTGAACCAATCACACGCTCCAAGCCGCATCCACCGCGTCTTGGAGTTCTGACTGGGGGCAATGTACAAGACAACTGTCACCGGGGGATCGCAGCGGGAGTGCAGACGGAAGTTGCGCAACTTTTTTTCACTCAACGGGGGGGGGGGTAAAAGACTTGCGACAAGAAGTATAAACCAGCCTTCACAGTGACTGCTGGACATGGGCACCAATGACACGCATTACCCAAAAAGGAAGAAGCGGGTAAAATATAATGGATGGATGGATAAAATATATTCATAGCATCATCATATACTGTATATAAGGTTTTCTAACATGTTGATTTTTGGCACATTCCTCTTCAGCTGATGTTAAACGTCTGTTTACAGCTACGTCAATAACTATTTTGTGTCAACTGTGTGTATTTATAAAAATATCTCATGGATCACGGAAGAGATTTTAATGAAACTTTCAGAAAGTGATTGTTGTATGCATCTACAACTAATTGGAGCAAATCCAATTCAAGATGGCTGTCACAGCTAATCAGCATGAGTCAACAAATAAAGGACTCCAAGTCAATTGTACACACATTGAGTTGAGATTTGATGTCATAGTAGTTCATTCAGAACAAGCGTTCAACACAAAAACAACTGGACTTTATTTGTTGCAGAAAACGTTTCAACCTCTATCCAAAGGGCTTTTTCAATTCAAGAAGTAGACTGTGTGACAGTGATGTTATAAACAGGCTGACATGCCACGCACCAACCTATGTAAATTGGAAGCTGAGATAATGCCCACACATACCTGAGATAACATACCCATCCTATGTAAATTGACGAATCAACACATCACACCTTAACAGTAGGGGGTTTCTTAAGGTCTTTGTTACTCTAATTCACAGAAGCAGCTACTCTGTTCTCAACAGGTGTGAACTGTCTGGGAATCAGATTTAAAGCTGCATTATATGTCTTTGAAAGTTGGAACCTGAGCCCCCCCCCCTCGGTTAAGAGAAGGCTTTTCCCTTTTAACATACACAGCTTCTTTCACACCCCTCTCAAACCATTGTGGTTTGAGAGGGGTGTGAAAGAAGCTGTGTATGTTAAAAGGGAAAAGCCTTCTCTTAACCGAGGGGGGGAGCCTCAGGTTTCAACTTTCAAAGACATATAATGCAGCTTTAAATCTGATTTCCAGACAGTTCACACCTGTTGAGAACAGAGTAGCTGCTTCTGTGAATTAGAGTAACAAAGACCTTAAGAAACCCCATACTGTTAAGGTGTGATGTGTTGATTCGTCAATTTACATAGGATGGGTATGTTATCTCAGGTATGTGTGGGCATTATCTCAGCTTCCAATTTACATAGGTTGGTGCGTGGCATGTCAGCCTGTTTATAACTTCACTGTCACACAGTCTACTTCTTGAATTGAAAAAGCCCTTTGGATAGAGGTTGAAACGTTTTCTGCAACAAATAAAGTCCAGTTGTTTTTGTATTGAACGCTTGTTCTGATTTTATCATGTCCTGGATGACTGAGACTCTTCACCAGCATAGTAGTTTATTCATTCACAACACCTAAGTGTGATATCTTGCAATATTGCATGAGATTGCACATAACCTTATTTCCAAACAACCACCTAACCCTAACCACCATGTTTGTCATTTACCATCATCTGATGATATTCTAAAACTGGCATGCAAAGTGATGGTGATATGCCTTTAATAAACACTAGGCAATGAACTCGAACAGCTTTTTGTGATTTAGAGAGGTGTTTGTTGCTGCTGTCTTTGTGAAAAGCTAGAGTGCGGATTTATTTTGTTCTCAAAGTGCACGTTCAATTTTTTGCTGTGTATTAGCAGTAATTTAATAGAGCTAATTTCATGGTACAATATGACCGAAGCAGCAAAAGAGAGAAAGGAGGCACAGAGATAAAACCCACTAAACAAAAACGAACAGATGAGGAAGAGAACATTTATTTTAATGAAAGTAAGTCAGAATGACGTGGAGAAAACATTATTGAGGGAAAGGAGAATTTTTTAAAGAGAAAATGAAAAAAGAAACTGAAAGAAAGAAGAAATGTGCTAAAGGAATACAGAACAGCTGCAAGGTAATGGGCAAAAGCACACTGGGACAGCCATAAGGCCAACATTCTTCATTCAATATTGATCTGATATGCTTCAGTAATGTCATACAGACTTCTCCCTCTCTCCACACACACACACATCTACATACACACACACAATTCTTTATTTTTGGCCTCTCTCTTGAATCCATCTATCACAAGTGGCCCCTCAGGCCCTTGGTAAATGGATATGTTAAACCTGTCCACAAACACAAATGGATATTTATAGACAGCAAAGCAAGTGTTCTCCTTGACTGACAGAAATAAACATCAGCAAACGCTGCAAAATTTGATCAAAGAAAAGGATGTTTGACCACATCAGCATGGAGAAGCTCCAAAGACAGAGAAAGTTGCATGCTCATTATTTTAGATTCAAATGAGAAGAACTTAAACTTTGGGATAATGTTAGTCAACATATGAAACTTTTAGTTATCTGTTATTTTTAGCCATATTTACAGTAATATACTTCAACAAGCCCATAAGACTATTTGGAAAATCTGAGTCATTGTTCCCGTTTTGCTGAGTATTTTCCGTTATTTCATCTGTTTTCATAAGCACTAAAAATAATGTTTCTCCTGAAAAATATTATTATACAATTAGCATAATAGAGATTTTCTTTTTGCCTGAATGATCCATGATGACACATGTTGTTTATCTGCACTGTGACGTACAAAATGTGAAGCATTTCTTAGCCAGGTTTAACTTCTCACTGTCTGAGCGCTACTGACCAGGGGTTGTCCAGTCCTTGAGGGCCACTATAATAGGCCTGTCACGATAACAAATTTTGCTGGGTGAATAATTGTCTCAGAAATTATTGTGATAAACGATAATATTGTTTGAAATTTTACAATAATTAGTAATTGTTGTTAAATTTAAGAGGAAATGTTTGTTAATTTGTTTTGCATGTAGAACCTTTTCTGACCACCGGATGGCAGTATAATACTTTTTGAACAGACGGATGGATGGTGACGGAGCGAATATCGTCTCTTTAAGAAAAATGGGAGGGAGGCCCCTTGACATGGCATGGGCTGTCTCTCTATGGCTCTCAAAATGGTGGACGCTCTGTGTGGTTTGAGCTCTTTAGCATAGCATTTTTTACACAAAGCTTTTAATAAAAATCAGTAAACATGTTCTCAGTTTCTTTTTGCAGAGAAAAAAATATCTTTACAAGAAGGCACGGGTTTCAACCGTGAATTTTGGAGCTCTGAGAAAACAGAGTTTTTTTTTCCCGAGGTCGCGGCCTTTTAGCTTAGCTCGTAGCTTAGCTTCTCAGCTTAGCTGCTTTTAACGATCCAACACTGCGATTTTGGAGGGTTAAAATGGATTTTAAAGAGAAAGGGAGGGGTCAATGAAGAGCACCAGAGTTGAGCTTTTTGTCATACAATATTCTCTCCATTTTGCCGAGATGTGTGGTTCGGTTCCTGTTTTCAACCGCTACTTCCTGTTTATTGTAGACGTGCGTAACGCTGACGTCTGACGTAATGCCGCTTTGCGTGGCCTAGTGGATTCGCTTCAAGCCAGTAGATGGAAACACTTCTGATTTGCATTAATTTTTATTTACATATTTGTGAATTTTCAAAAATTCGCTCAAAATTCGAATTGAAAATAGATGGAAACACGGTTAGTGTCTTCAGTAGAAAGAGAGACACAAAGAAACGATAAAGCCGATAAATGAAAATGAGGCTGATAATTTTCATTTATCATGTGATTAATTGATTTATTGTTGGGACCTACCCTATACTGCATGTTTTATTTGTATCCCTGCTCTAACACACCTGATTCAGTTGTTGAATTACCTCGTCATGTTCTTCAGAGGCTGTTAATCACCCATTGGTTTAAATCAGACGTGTCTGAGTAGAGAAACATCTAAAACATGCAGGATGGTGAGCCGATGGGATGGTTAGAACATTAAGGGTTAGCTAGAAATCTAAAGCAAATGCAACATATTTTTGTAACACTTTTCATCTCATTTCACTTTTCTTATTTCCTGTATTGATGCTTTTCCCAACAGAATAAACAGCTTAGATGTTGTTGTTTTTTTCAATTATCCCTGAAGGATCATAACATAAACTTGCTATTCATTCTTTCAGCTCCGAACAAGCTTTTTAGTCTTGGGCTTTTTAGTCTTTAGTCAACAAAATGTGATTCTAACATTACCATCCAGCTGTAAAAACAGTCCATTTACAAAAAAATCAAGAGTTTTCTCTCTATCAGTTTTTAATCAGTTTGTCATGTGGAATGTATTATATTTTACTTGATTGATCAACTAAAATTTCAGTGTTTTACAAAATGAAGAAACAATTAAAAAAAAAAATACCTGTGGGGACCCATCGGACCTTTGTTCTCTTGTCTTCCTAGCAAGTCTTTTTTTCTTTTTGTGTAGTGGTTTGGACTCCAGGATCATTTCCTCCAGTTCAAATGTGGGGTCACAGTTTAGTCTCCGTCTCTTAAAAGAAAACACATAAACACAAAAGTAAATTGAGAGATGTGTCTGTGTTGCAAATGTTGATATTCATGTACAAAAATTAGACCTATGCACTGTTGCTCTGTGTATGTGACATCCAGCCACCCATTCATCCATCCATTCATCCATTATCTTTACCCACTTCTTCCTTTTCGGGTCACAGGGACACAAGTTTGTGAAGTAAAGTTTGTGAAGCCTTCAGAATTTTCCATATTTTTGCATAAATATGACCTAAAACATCCGATTTTCACACTCGCAAATATATAATTTTGTAACATTTCCCTCAATAAATAAATAACCAAGTATAATTTTTTGGTGTACTGTACTGTACATTTATTTAATTTTCCTTTAACTGTTGTACTTTGTATGATTTACAATACTTTGTAGAACTGAAAACATAAAAAAAAAGAAAAAAGAAAAACAGTTTCATTTTTTGGTTAAAAAAAAATTAATGACCATTTACAGAAAACAAATCAAAACAAATTTGACTTTATGCTAGAAAAAGTACAAGTAAATGTATTATTTTTCTCCAGTTCTTCTGCTGTGGTACTCTGACCAGTAAAGAAAACCAATGGCTACCAGTCCAAGTCCATTCACAATTAGATCAAGATGTTTCATTAATTACCTTATACAATCTTAAATCAAACTTTGTATTTTTGACTCAGAATGATACGGGACGTTGTTGCTACTCAGATTAGCTTGTTGTTCCTTGAGCGGTACATTGTTGCACAGTTATCCACTTTGAAAGCACTTGTATGAAACTGGGTTGTATTTATTGTGGGCTTTTTTACATATACCTAGTTGCAAGTTACTTATATGTAAATAAATAAGTGTACTGTGAAAACCAGGCTCTACAGAGTACTTTACATCAGTTTTCTAGCCAAGTAGCTTGACTTCCTTTGTAATAATACACAGAGGCACCATCTCAACACAGTGAGAGCCCACCTGCAAGCTGTAAGTAGATATTCTGATGGTTTAAGTTTATCTGCACCCAAGAGGTAGTTCCACTGTGTTGTGCTGTTCTGGATACAATCTGTCTGGATGATAATACTCCGAACAATAAACAACACATCACGGACATGTGCCTTTTTTGTAGAATGTGCAGTCATTGTAGTTTCAGTTTTTTTTTTAAAGGACTACAGGTAATTACATTTATTTAGAATGCTGCAGTTTGGCCAAATCAGTATGAGCAACAAGTATAGAAGGAGGTTTAAATAAAGTCAGTGTTTGTACTCAGTTGGGGAGCCAACTCATCCTAGAAGGGGGTGATGTTTAGTGCCTGATGGATAAAAGATTTAATAAGGATTGTGACGTCTGGCTATATTTTTCTGCACACCCATCTTTGCCTTCCTAAAACAAAGGACACTGTAGAGATGTAGAGGCGCTATAAGTATGGATAACACAAGAAAAGGGGGAATTGTGCCATATTATTTTATTGTAATATTTAGGTAAATGAACGGAATGATATTTTCTCTTCAGCAGTGCTGTTAAAGGTTTGTTTTGTAATTGTATTTTCTTCTGTTTTTAAGGGGAATAATTAGAGAGGTGTGTTTAGCAGCATTATTTAGCATTTATTGTACAGGCAAATTAACAATAATGTTTTTGCCCATGCCTGTGTATACATTTGTTTGACTTTAGCATGAACAAAATATCGTATTTATCACCGAACGTAAACTCACACAAAGAAATCCTTCTGTGTACATTTAGAAATGATTAACTTTTTGGGTCAGTCCATTTTATAATGATCGCCACTGCTAAGCAAACAACAAAAATGGCTATAACTGTCATTTTACAGATGGTGAGCTAGAATTTGGTGTGGTAGTAGCTTAGAGTCATTCTCAGCCCACTTACTGTTAGTGCTAACTGATCAGAGGAGATTGATTCATAAAAATTTGCTTTTACCTACTATTTTCATCTACTGTATGTCCGGATGGTTGAAAAAAAATGTCAAGTCAGTATACTGACTTTATTGAAACTTTCTAAAAATCTCTATTCAACAGAGATTCAACACCTGTTTAAGTTCCCTTTCAGTCTGTCTCTCGGTGCAACACGATTGCTATGGGAATCAGCGCCCCCGCGCGGTTACCTGAAGTAATACACTCACGCCTTAATGGCTACGGCGTCAGTGTCGCGCCAGAGGCCCCGCCCTCTGGACATTTAAGCAGCTGACGCCCGTCCATCTTCCTCTTTTTGCCCTTCACCTCTCTAAACCTGTAACACTCTTCTCGGATCTTCTCTGTATCTTCATCGCTCGACCAGAGGTGAGCTTGCTCCCTACACAGAGCATACAGAGAATCTTCTACTGCGGACTGCTGGGCTGGCGAAAGCTGGTCCGGCACATTTTCTTCACCCCGAAGTTTTCTTCTCCTCTCTCCACAGACCGCTTCGCTCGACGGCGCTGACTGCGCGACACCGCTACCCTGCTAACAACTAGCAGGCTAGCCGGCGAAAGCGACATGAGGAAGGAGACGTCTCCGGACGACGTTAGCACTGCTAACGGGCTTAACTCTTCTCAGCCACGGCTCCGGAGAAGGTAATGCAAAAACCCAAAGGTCAAAGAAGACCAGAAGGCCAGCGAGCCCCAGCTCCCGTGCCTTTTTCTCTTCTGCTTTTTTACTGCTCGGTTAGCGAACGCTAACCGCGAGGCACCTGCTAAGCTAACGAAGCTAACAGGCCAGCAACCCCGAGCAGCTCGGTGAAAGGACGTCCTCAGACGAGGAACTCTGGTAGGCCGTGAGCTCCGGCTCCCGAACCTGCTTCAGCGGATCTGGATACACCCCTTTTCAGCAGCGGACACCCACGAGGCCTGTCCGTTCTGCTCAGGGATGCTACACGTAAGGGCACTCAAAGTTTTTCTCGCAGATGACCCCGGAGAAAGGAGAGTGGAAATGGAATAACTCTGCTGCTATCTGGCTAGCTTCCACGGTTAGCATGGCTAACCAGGGGCACCCACGACAACACGTGGCGGAAGACAGCGCTGCTAACACGATTAGCGCAGCTACGAGCGGACAACGAAGGACTCCATCGTGAGGTATGTGAAAATGTTTGGCCAAGCTTGCTAGCTAACCTTCTCATATTTTGCCTGTTTCGGTATTCTGTCCGGCCAAATCGATTGTATAATTCATCGCGTAACTAAGTGTTTTTTACCGATGCTACGTTGCTCGAGGGCCCGTCTTAGCACCGCTAGCGGGCTCACGAGTACCTCCACGTTTAGCCCCGCTAACAAGGAGACTCTCTGTCCAGCACAGTCCAGGAGGAGGATTTTGAGCTACCTGTTCTGCTGCGCTACCTGGTAGTTTTCCTATGCCTGCGACGAAACGTCGATGACGCTGAGAGCTTATCCAGCCATGAGGCTATGGATGACGCTCTGACGTTAACCATCTCAGGGCCCGAGAGGCCCTGGCGGGATGGACAAGGACGAGTGGCCTCGGTATCGCAGGTCCACCAGGCAGAAAAGGTACAGGAGCTGCAAGGGGCCACCAGCAAAAGAAGAGGAAATGGGATGCCCCTGCACCATTACAGGCGCTCTCACTCACAGAAGGAGAGAAAATGCTGAATTTTTACCACCAGTTTCTGTGTTTTTAAGTCGAATCACACAAGAACACTCAGACCCTTGTGTAATAAAGTGAAATTGCCATCCACACACGACAATAAAATCTCAGACTACTGAATGTGTCCTGGTCCCAAAATGGGAACAGGACCTCAGGTTTGCCCGCTCACACAATACGGGAACCTGACCTTTTGAGCCCAGACTTCACTTGTAAAATGCTACAAGGAGCTGGTGGTATGTGTGTGTGCACTAAACAATAACTTGTTTACTGTATGTGTAATGAAAAGCAAACACTGTTGCATGCATATACAAGAATGAAATTACCAGAGCACAGACTGCCCTGGTTCTTGACTCACCACTTTGGTGAAACACAACCCACTAGGTCAGACTACGAACCACAGTGGGACACATGAGCTTTGCCTGAGACAGTCAGACCTCGCAATGTCTTCTGCTAGGCAGACCAGCCTGCTCCAGAGTATGCGAGAGGGGTCGAAGGCCACCCCTTCTGCACTCAAATGAAGCAAGCAGCCGCTAGACATCCCTCCCAGGCTCATGGCGCACGCGCAGACCTGGAGGGTGTGTCTGACAAATGAACGGGTCATCACAACGGATGCGTTGCGGGCTCAAGTTCTTCCTGGTGCCCAAAAGAGATGAATCCCTGAGACCGGCCCTGGATCTCAGGACTCTGGGCAAGAAAACAAGAATTTTTCAAGTTGACACTGCGGCAGGTCCCCTAGTCCGTGAGACCTGGAGACTACGCATGTACGGTGGATCTGAAAGACGCCCGCTTCCATGTGGGCGTCTGGAGGAGGCACAGGAAATTCCTCCGGTTTGCCTTCGAAGAGAAAGCTTATAAATACAAAGTCTTACCCTTCGGTTTGAAGACTGCTCCTCGTACATTTACTAAATGTCTGGATGTAGCCCTGACCCCTCTTAGGAATCAAGGAGTCAGGATTATGAACCACCTGGATGACCTCCTGGTTTTTGGCCGGAAGCAGGCCCAGTCACACTCATGCAGGGTGATCTCTCACCTGGAGTCTCTCGTATTTCTTCATAAACCCACAAAGGAGTGACCTGACCCCATCACGGATTACCGTATTTCTGGGAGTGCTGGTCTGCACCATCCGGTACAAGGCATGGCTCTCAGAGGAACGTGCTTCCTCGATTCGCCGTTACCTTGCAAAAGTTTAAACTGAATCAACGGATTCCCCTGTAAGCGCGCCAATGCCTTTTTAAGCCTCTTGGTGGAAGCCATACCCTGTGTGCCACACGCATTGCTGAAGATGCGGGTCCTGCATACATGGCTAAACCAACAAAAACAAACTGCCCCCGTCTGGGTGAGCAGAAAAATTTAGAATAATTTCAAAGTGCCGAGGGCCCCGGAACCTTGGGGGGACCTGTCTGTGTTCACGGAAGGGGTCCCGTAAGGTAAGGTGTCATCCCGTGTGATTATCACGACGGACACCTCGGAAACAGGATGAGGAGGCAGTCTGCAGAAATCAGAATGCCCAAGGCCTCTGGAATGAGCAGGAAGCAAGATTGTACATCAACTTCCTGCAGTTGTTGGCCGTACTCCTGTCAGCAAAATACTTCTTTGGTAAAGGTCTGATTGCGGGACGGCACGTCCTGGCATAATCAGATAACAAAACCACGGTGTCCTTCAGTGACTGGGAAGGGGGGACGAGATCCCACGCCCTCCTCAGCCTGACACAGAGGATGCTCACTTGGTACGCTCCAGGATTATTGTCGCTCAGGGCGACTCAGGTTCCGAGTGAACTGAGTCACGGAGCGAATGCCCTTTCAAGAGGGTTTCTTTTGGAATCGGAATAAGACTGAACCCACGAGTCATGGATCAGGTCTGGTCACGGTTTGGAAGAACCTTGTTGGGCTTGTCCCCATGCGGAGCCAGCTCACAATGTGACCTCTACTTCTCAATGTTCAGGGATACCATGTCAGTTGCCTTCTTACAGAGACCTGCTGACTCTGGCACGTGGGTAGCTTCTACACCCGCGTCCGGAGCTGTGGCAGCCTTCAGCCTGGTCACTGAAGGGAATGGCTGAGGGCATAAGGCCTGATTGTCTTTTTTCCAACAATAACAGCATACACTAGGGACACCCTTGGTGTTTATGTTTACTTGGGAGATGTTCAGTGGAAGGGTTCCCCTCTCCTCTGACAGTTCTTCAACATCAGGATGGGCCTCTTTGACAGTCCTAGCAGTTGTCTGTTCATGAAGCAGATGAGGGACTCGTGCGTGCCCCTTATACATAAATTTTTCCCCTGGGGACTTGGAAGGTTACCCTGTGCTTGAACTGGGTTTTCTACCTCCACATTGCCATCTGATTGCCAGTGGCGTAATAATAATAATAATAATAATAATAATAATAACTTTTATTTATAACGCACATTACATTAAACAAATCTCAAAGTGCTACAATGAACATTAAATAAAAGCAAGATTAAAATCAACCATAAATGCAACTAAGTGGAGGAACAACCAAGAGGACAGTGCCTCACAGATGATCGCATCAAAAAAAAAAAATCACAAAATGCAGATAAAATACTCAAATAAAAACTGGGTAAAAACAAAAAAAAAAAACAAAAGCACAATAAATTAATTAAAAAACTGGATAAAAAGAAAGGTTTTAAGACCTTTTTTAAAACATGTCACGGTCTGTGGGGCCCTCAGATATGAGGGCAGGGCGTTCCACAGCCGAGGGGCAGCGCAGGAGAAAGCCCGGTCTCCCATTGTGCGAGACCGAGACCTGGGAGTGAGAAGAAGATGAGTGTTGGAAGAGCGGAGAGTGCGGGAAGGACAGTGAGGAGTGAGAAGTTCTTTTAAATAAGATGGTGCATTACCGTACAAACACTGGAAGGTGAGCAGATAAATTTTGTAAGTGATCCGGGCAGAAACAGGAAGCCAGTGTAGTGAACGCAGTGCAGGAGTGATGTGTTCATACTTACGCACTCTCATCAGGACCCTGGCAGCAGGGGCGTGCAGAGCCCACTAAAGGGGCAGGTGCTCAAAAAAAAAAAAAGGGGGCACATCTAACCGCATTTTAGGACAGAATATTAACAAAGTCACATAGCTTTCAGAGTTAAATAAACAATGATAAATTACAAAATTGTGAGATATACTATCAAAGCTTAGGAAAACCTCTACATAGAACAAAAAGGCGTTCAATACAAGATCAACTGGACTTTATTTGTAACAGAATCTTCACCAGCATCTACATAGAACATACAACTACTGTATCCATATGTAAAATATTTTATTAGTAATTTCTTTCTGCAGGTCTACTTTGTTATAGGAAAGCATTGCAATATTCAAACCTGCGATTTAGCAAGATATGTAAATCAGAGCTACACCACCAGATATATTTTGTCTTTACAGATTTACACTATTAAAAATGTAAACAAGGGCACAATGCAACTTTTTAGTGTACTGTAATCTATAAAAGAAAGAGCTGCCTGGTTTGCTACACTTGCAGTGGAGATGAAGATGGTCCATTCAGAAAAGCAGAGCTGCATCAAGCTTTCCACCCAAACTGAATCTAAGATCCAAAATCTTCTTTTCCATCATGGTGAACTGTTTAAAAACAAACTTCCAACTTTTAAGCATTTTTGCTATTTTTGTTCTCTTCTTACAGGTAGTCCCCGATTTACGAGCGCTCTGATCTGCGAGGTTCCAGACTTACGAGCTGCACATTTTTGGAAAAAACGAAAAAAATACTGAGTTTTCATGTGTTTTTTCACTTCAGTTAGCAAGTTAAGCATATAAACACACGTTTCCGATCATTTTTATGCACTCAAAAGTAGTTTTTAGATGAAAATAGAGTGTTTTTAGGTGCGCTAGCGAAAACCGTTCCAATTTACGAGCGGATTTCCGGATTTACGAGCGAAATGGCGGCCGTTCCAAATTACGAGATTTCCGGTTTACGAGCGCCTCGTTGTGACGGATCTCGCTCGTAAATCGGGGACTACCTGTATTTATTTATTTTTATTCATTTTATATTATTTATTCATTTCAGATTTAAAACACAAAGACAATTTACAAACACATGAAAGAAAAAAACAAGATATAAAATGAAAGGTAGCAGAAGAAGAAAAAATCTTATCATATCTGCCCCTTCTTAAAACAACTGTGCAGCAGCAGTTTTCTGTTGGTCATGTCTCGAAAACGTGGGGCCATGCCCCCCCAACGGTAATGCCCCCAAGGGGGGCAGCTCCCCCACTGACCCTAATGTGAATGTGAGGCAGGTCTTATTACTCTGGGTTCATGAGACACGACTCCAGATCAGTTTGGCCCCACCCCTACTACTACTGTTGCATTGTGGGGAATGTAGTGTTGGTACATGACCGGAGGGCTTATTATGTTGTTTTTCTTGCAAAAATACAAAAATAATAATAATAAAATAAAATAAATAATTTTAGTACGTTATTATGTGTCAGAGGAGGGCTTAGGAATAGGAAATTTAAAAAAAAAAAATTTTTTTTTTTTTTGACCAAAAGGGCACTTGGGGGCAAGGAGCAAAAGGGGCAGGTGCTCAAGCCCCCATAGCCCCCCCCCCTCTGCACGTCCCCTGGCAGCGCTGTTTTGGACATACTGTAGTTTTTGTATGTTCTTGCCAGGAATCCCGAAGAGAAGTGCATTGCAGTAATCCAGTCTGGAGGAGACAAAGGCATGGACGAGCTTTTCTGCATCAGTGAAGGACAGTGTAGACCGAAGCTTTGCAATATTTCGAAGATGAAAAAAAGAAGTTTTACAGATATGCTTTATATGGCTTTCAAAGGTGAGTTGTGGATCAAAAATAACACCAAGATTGGTGACTGTATTGGAAAGAGAAATGTTCTGGCCAGAAAAAGTGATACTGAGGATTTTTTGTTGTTGAATTTGATGTGATGTACCAATTTGAATTGCTTCCGTTTTTGAACTGTTAAGGTGAAGGAAATTTTGCTGCATCCATGCCTTTATCTCCTCCAGACACGCTGTGAGTGTGGAAAGAGAAGAAAGTGGAGAAAATGGAGAAGCTGAAGAAGATGATGTAGATGGGGTCTCAGACACATTGCTACCCAGTTTAAGATACAGCTGAGTATCATCAGCATAGCAATGGAATGAGACCCCATAGCTGCTGATAATACACCCAAGTGGTACCATGTATAGGTTAAAAAGGAGGGGTCCCAGAACTGATCCCTGGGGCACACCACAAGAAACAGGATGGCTCAATGACTTGGCACGCCCAATGGAGACAGACTCTGTTCTGTCTGTCAGGTATGATCGGAACCACTCCAGGGCAGTGCCAGTAAGTCCTGCAAAATGCTGTAAGCGTTGGAGCAGAATGTAATGATCAACCGTATCAAAGGCTGCCGAAAGATCAAGGAGAATAAGGAGAGAGGAGGAACCACGGTCTGCAGTGACCAACAGGTCATTTGTGACCCGGACAAGAGCTGTTTCAGTGCTATGTGCTGTTCGAAAACCTGATTGAAATTTATCCAGTATATTATTGTCATGTAGATGTTCTTGTAGATAAACCGAGACTAATTTCTCCAAAACTTTAGCGAGGAAGGGAAGGTTGGAAATGGGTCTGTAATTTGCCAGGTCATGAGGATCGAGGGTAGGTTTTTTAAGAAGAGGTTTAATTATAGATGACTTCAAGACAGGGGAAATATGACCAGATTGGAGAGACTGATTAACTATAGTGGTGATAAGTGAACTGAGAGAGGCAATGTTAGCCTTGACCAGGACTGTTGGGAAGGGGTCAAGAGCACATGTGCAGGGTTTCATGGCCCTGACAGTGGCTTCAACTTCCTTCACACAGACCTCAGGGAACAAGCTGAAGGGAGGAGGGTTCTCAAGCTGTACATTTGCAGCCGGAGAAAGGGCAGGGGGTGAAGAGGTGATGGCTGATCTGATTTTTTGGATCTTGTTTTGGAAAAAGGAGATACATTTATTACAAAGATCATTAGTGGAGTCAGTGAGTGAGGTTGTACGTGGCTGAAGGAGGTGAGTGATGGTTGAAAAAAGTATTTTGGAGTTACCAGGGTTATCAGAAATTATAGATGAGTAAAATAAAGTTCGAGAGTTTTTGAGGGACCTAGCATACATCTTACGATGCTCTGTATAAGCTAGCTTGTGAGCTAGCAGACCAGAAGCCAAGAAGCGTCTCTCAAGCACTCGACCAGCTGTCTTCATTTTCCTCAGCTCTGGGGTAAACCAGGGAGCTGAGCGTGAAAAGGCAACTGTCCTCTCTCTGACAGGAGCATGTTGGTCTAAGATGCTGGAGAGGCTGATGTTGTAGAAGTCCACTGCATTGAGGGAAGCTGGAATGGAGACAGGAACGAGGACCTTAAGATCAGCTGCTAGAAGTTCAGGGTTGATATTTTTCAGATTTCTAAAAGAAATCTGTCGCTTTGGTTTGATGGTACTGTTCAGGAAAGGAAGCTCCATATAGATGACTTTGTGATCGGATACACCCATGTCATATGCAGAGAGATGATGCACAGTTAGAGAGTTTGTAATGACTAAGTCCAGGGTGTGGCCACGAGAATGTGTTGGAAGCTTGACATGTTGTTCCAAGTCCATACAGTCCAAAAGTTGAAGGAATTCAGCAGCTAGATGATTAGTAGGTGTATCAACATGAATGTTGAGATCCCCGAGTATGAGTAAGTTAGTGGTTGTGGAACAGAACATTGACAGAGTCTCTGACATTTCAGCAAAAAAGGAAGGATGAGATTTAGGGGGCCTATAAATGAGGAGCACTTTCATTGAGTTTGGTGTTTTGGAGGAGAAAGCCAAACACTCAAAGGAGGACAACTCAGACAGAGTCACAGGTAAAAGGTCCAGATGGTCTTTAAAAATGACGGCTAGACCACCGCCACGGCCTAAACTCCGTGCTCTCTGGAGATATTTATATCCAGCAGGACATGCCTCATTGAGAGCAGAAAAACTGTTCGGCTGATGCCAAGTCTCTGTAAGGCACATAATATCCAAATCCTTATCCAGAATGTGCTCCTGGATGAGGCTTGCTTTATTAGTCAATGACTGCACATTGAAAAGTTCTATTTTAAGGTAAGGTGAAGTCATGTGTTTTTTAATAGGCTTGAGAAGGTTAAAATCCACTCCACGTTTTCCATCCTGCGCTCGAGAAGACGCAGGAACTGCTGTAGTCACGTCAGGACTACAAATCCCATGAGCCACAGTGCTCTGATGACGTGAGCGCCATGCGCCAGAACGCCCAGCTGACCAAATGACCGGTATGGAGGACCCAGTCCGATTAAAAATATGCTTTCTCCGGGAGCTTCTGTGGACATACGGAGGACGTCGAAAAAGACCCAGCCTTTTGATGACGGCAACGTCCAGAGGATCCAGATGGACATTGCTGTTATTAAGGCTCAACAGCTCTCCGGCAGAGTAGCTTAGCATCATGCTAGCTGAGGAGGGAGACACGGCGTCACACAGTAGCAGGAATATAAAATAGCAGAGTCCCCCCGAGTAGCAAAAAAAAAAATCATCCGAAGCCACAATTTATCCACAACAGTGACTAAAGTTGTGTAAAAAAAAAATCCAGACGGAGAAGCGGCGAAAAAAACAACGCCAGCGTCCTCTCAGCCTCAGGTAAGACGTCATTTGTAATGGTCCAGTCCTAAAAGATGCAATAATAGGTCCCTTGATCTTTTCCTCATGCTTCTCAAGATTTCCAGGGAAAAAGGAGATGATGAGTAATCACACTAGCAGAGGACACTTATGCTGTCTCTAGCTGGTGTTTTCATTTATGTGCCCAATCAGGACGATGTTTCTACATATGGCATTTTTCTTCTCAGGATGTGCTCTCTCTACATACCTTGTGGAGAGCGGCTGGGAAAAGCCTGCCGTATTAAGGCAGATGTTCTCTCATGCATTTTGCTGAGCATTTCAAGGGTATGAATGGATTACGTTCCCATAGCAATCGTGTTGCACCGAGAGACCGACTGAAAGGGAACTGAAAGTTATACACCATAACTCATGTTCCCTGAAGAAGGGAACGAGGTGCAACACATCTGGCCCTTTGCTGAAAGCTCGGTGAAGTGCATTTTAGAGGAAGATGGACGGGCGTCAGCCGCTTAAATGTCCAGAGTGCGGGGCCTCTGGCGCGACGCTGACGCCGTAGCCATTAAGACGTGAGTGTATTACTTCAGGTAACCGCGCGGGGGCGCTGATTCCCATAGCAATCGTGTTGCACCTCGTTCCCTTCTTCAGGGAACATGAGATGTGGTGCATAACTTTCAGTTTTGTAGTCAGCCCTCTTCAAAATGGCTGCAACAGCTTAATGACCTTGGGAAATACGAAAACAGCTAAAACTTGTTGTTTACAAATATTGAGCTAA
>JBBPBX010027705.1:24318-37110 GCA_038048925.1 Garcialebias charrua
CATCCATCAACCCATCATCCATCCATCCATCATCCGTCTGTCATCCATCATCTGTCCGTCCATCCATCCATCATTTGTCTGTCATCCATCCAATCATCCATCATCCATCTGTCATCTGTCCATTCATCCATCATCTGTCCATCCATCATCCATCCATCATCTGTCCATCCATCCCATTCATCATCCATCCTTCACCCACCCATCATCCATCCTCCATCCATCATCATTCTTCCATCCATTTGTCAGTCATCCATCATTTCTCCATCCATTTGTAATTCGTCCAGCCATCATCTGTCCATCCTTCCATCATCCATCTGTCGTTCATTTGTCCACATCCATCCATCATTCATCCATCCACCCATCATCCATCCTCCATCCATCAACCCATCATCCATCATTATCCATCCATCCATCATACATCCATTATTAAGCCATCCATCATCCATCCATCATTCACCCATCTATTTATCTATCATCAATTCATCCATCCATCCATCATCCCTCCATCCATGAATTGAGGTTCCACACATTTTTATGGTAACTGGTGTTCTTTACTATTGATAATTTCTCTTTTTTTATATAACAATTTAAAAGTTTGCAGCTTCTCAAAATGTTTTTCTTCGATGAATCTTTTGATTTATGCCTGATCCTTCTGATGGAGCTTTTTTAAAAACATTTTCCTGTTTGAACATCACGAACGGCTGTCAGATAATGGACAGTTTGACAGCAGCTCTGATTGGCTGCTGAGTCCAGCTGACAGGTATTTATTTAACTCTGATTAAAACCTCTCAGTTCCTCGCGCTCTTTTTTTTTCTCATTCGACCTTTATTCAAACAGATAAATCACATTGAGCCTCGAAGACTCATTTACAAGTGAGATCTGTTGGACAGACAATAAAAGTGGTGAAACAAAAAAAATTCCTAACACATTTTTGATTTCTGCACGCAGATCAAACATATGATAATGAAAAAAAGTCTCTCGCACAAGCACATAATGACGCCGACATTACTCAGAAGGGGGGAGGAGAGGGGAGACTCAAAGGCAGGTATTGGGGGGGCTGCCGGCCACAGACAGAAACGAAGCCAAAGTTCTGAACTGATGACAAATGTTTATTCAGCTGGGCTCCACTGACGTCCATGGAGTAGCAGGTTTGAGGGCGAGAGCGTCAAGTTTACAAAACAGCAGGCGATTTGAGATAAGACGGTCAAGGCCAGTTGGGGAGCCGAATGTCAGATAAACATGATTGTTTTGGGAACAGGCAGAACTTTAATGACATCTACCTTCAGTCTGTGTCGGTCCACTCGCTTCAGAAATGTCCAAATTAAAAATGACCGTACCAATACAACCTGTCTCAGAAAATCCCCAAGATGTTATCCATTCAGCTAAAAGTCTGGTTTCTCGAGACATGAACCAAGCCATCATGTAAGGCGGGCAGCCTGACCAGGTCCAGGTTTGCTGCCGACGTCTTCCTTTTGTGTTGATAGACCAGGAACCAGCCAAATCCAAAAAGCAGGAACCAGTTATCATAAATCCAATTAAGTATGCGTCGTTAAGATCCACAGATGACAGCAGAGATAGACACGTCATCAAGTCTTCCAAGTCAATGAGATATCCAGCTGTGTGCCAACAAGGCAAATCGGCTCGCCTACAGCCTGTCTTCTTTTTGAAGAGATGTTATCAGTTGTGTTGAGGGACCAACTGACCAAACTGAAGTCCATAGTTATGATTCTGAAGATTTTGTAGAAGAGAGGCTCTCAGACAGTTTCACGGACAAGACAAAGCAAAAGCAAAGTGGAGACCGAGAGGAGAGCAAGTGTTGAATGACAGAGCTGAATGTTTGAAGACCACGTTAGAGAAAACACCCGGGTTGGTCCAGTCCTCAGTCCTGTCATCATGTCATCACCTCAGAGTGGAAACAGGAGAGTTCTCCTCAGGGTGTTGGATGTTCAAACAAGGGAACATTTACCTGAGAGGGTCAGAGGTTCTGATGAGGGAGCGTTCACCTCAGAGTGTAACCGTGTTTCCATCTATTTTCAATTCGAATTTTGAGTGAATTTTCTGCGAATCGGAAGTGTTTCCATCAACTGGCTTGAAGCGAATCCACCAGGCCACATAAAGCGTCATTACGTCAGACGTCAGCGTTACGCACGTCTACAGTAAACAGGAAGTAGCGGTTGAAAACAAGAACCGAACCCCACATCTCGGCAAAATGGAGAGAATATTTCAGGAATGTGTTGCTATCAGGCAAGTTGTATTTATTCTGTCATGCCAACTAGTTTTAGCAATGTTACAGCGGAAACAGCTGATCAGTCACATGACGTGAATGTTCGCTACGTCAGAACTGAGTCGGCAAATCTGTTTCCATCTCTCGTTTTGCGCATCAGCTCCGTTTAAAAAAAAACAAAAACCACCTCACGCGAGCGTATATACTTTTTTGCGAATTAGAGGAAGTTAGTTCGAATCGTGCCATTTCCATTCACCTTTTCTGATGCGATACTTCAAAATGCGCATCAAGAAACCTTGATGGAAGCACGGTTTGTATGATGTTCTGATGTTCCTGAACAAGTTCTCTGGGTTTAAAATCAAATCCAGTAAAGCTCCAGTATAGTGAAGGTCAGCTGAAGGTCAGAATCATTTGTAAACCGTGAACTCAGACGTCTTTTCTGTCCTCACCAGTGGAGTCCAACAGTCCCAGTCTCCTGTCGCCTGACAATTCTCTGGAACGGTCCTTCTTCATCCGGATGAAGTCGACGCTCACCAAGAGAGGAGTGCACATCAAGTCCTCAGGATATAAAGTGAGTGGAAGACTGAAACCAGAACACGGAACTCTGCGTGGTCTTTAAGCTCCGTGTTAGCTACAGTTCTGGACCCAACATTTACCGGTAGTCGGTCTGTCCTGGTCCTCAAAGCAAAAACTGGTAAAACCCTGGTGAAAATGTTAAAAACTGGTAAAACCCTGGTGAACATTTATAAAACCGGAGCAGTTGATGAAATTCAGCGTTTATAAAACACAAGCCATCTTTAGGACTTTAACAAATCCTTCTCTGTGTCTCCAGGTGATCCACGTCACGGGTTGTCTGCGGATCCGGATGGCTCTGACCCACAGCCGCTCGGTGCCCAATCAGATCATGGGGATGGTGGTGGTGGCCCACGCCCTGCCTCCACCCACCATCAACGAGGTCCGCATCGACTGTCAGATGTTTGTGACCAGAGTCAACATGGACCTGAAGATCGTGTACTGCGAGAACAGGTGGGAGACACGGGGCTGCGCTTCGTCAACACCAACGCATTTTAGTTTTTTTAAATGTAACTTTGGTTTAGTAAGTTTAGTTACTTTTAGCTTCATTTAGCTTGTAGCTACTGTTTTGTTACATTCAGCTTCAATTAACTTTTTTTTCTACATTTTTGTTACTTTTAGCTTCATTTAGCTTTTAGCTGTTTTTTGTTACTTTTAGCTTCCTTTAGCTTGTAGCTACTGTTTTGTTACTTTTAGCTTCAATTAGCTTTTAGCTACAGTTTTATTTTTAGCTTCATTTAGCTTTTAGCTACAATTTTGTTACTTTTAGCTTCCTTTAGCTTGTAGCTATTGTTTTGTTACTTTTAGCTTCAATTAACTTTTAGCTATAGTTTTGTTACTTTTAGCTTCATTTAGCTTTTAGCTATAATTTTGTTACTTTTAGCTTCCTTTAGCTTGTAGCTACAGTTTTGTTACTTTCAGCTTCAATTAGCTTTTAGCTACAGTTTTGTTACTTTTAGCTTCATTTAGCTTTTAGCTACAATTTTGTTACTTTTAGCTTCCTTTAGCTTGTAGCTACTGTTATACTTATTTTAGCTCCTGCTCTGCTTATTTTAGCTCCTGTTACTGTACTTATTTTATCTCCTGCTATGCTTATTTTAGCTCTTGTTATACTTATTTTAGGTCCAGCTCTGCCTATTTTAGCTCTTGTTATACTTATTTTAGGTCCAGCTCTGCCTATTTTAGCGCCTGTTATACTTATTTTAGCTCCTGCTATGCTTATTTTAGCACCTGTTGTACTTATTTTTATCTCCTGCTCTGCTTATTTTAGCACCTGCTATACTTATTTTAGCTCCTGTTATATTTTTTTAGCTCCTGCTATGCTTATTTTAGCTCCTGTTGTATTTTTTTAGCTCCTGCTATCCTTATTTTAGTTCCTGCGATGCTTATTTTAGCTCCTGTTATACTTATTTTAGGTCCAGCGCTGCCCATTTTAGCTCCTGCTCTTCTTATTTTAGGTCTAGCTCTGCCTATTTTAGCTCCTGCTCTTCTTATTTTAGCTCCTGTTCTGTTTATTTTAGCTCCTGTTGTACTTATTTTATCTCCTGATATGCTTATTTTAGCTCCTGTTAAATTAATTTTAGCTCCTGCTCTGCTTATTTTAGCTCCTGTTATATTTTTTAGCTCCTGCTATGCTTATTTTAGCTCCTGCTATGTTTATTTTAGCTTCTGCTCTGTTTATTTTAGCTTCTGCTCTGTTTATTTTAGCTTCTGCTCTGTTTATTTTAGCTATAGTTCTGCTTGTTTTACCTTAGTTTCAGCTTTCTCACCATATTACAGCATCCTCCAGTATTTTGGTAGAAACTGTTATTCCTCCAGTGTTTCCAAATTCGTTTTTTGTAGTTTTCTATCAGTAAAAATGTTTTTTTTTTTAATGTTGACGGTGTTGTTTGTGTTTCTCATCTCCTTCCTCACGTCCTCAGTTTGTGAAACTCGAAGTTTCCTTTGAGCGTTGGACCTGCCGTTTGTGCATTCCTGCTCCGTAGTCATCGTCTTTTTCCTGATCGGAGCTTTTTATTCATGAGTGTGACCCGATCCTCCTGGTTTAACGCT
Source organism: Garcialebias charrua (assembly GCA_038048925.1). Classification (NCBI taxonomy): domain Eukaryota; kingdom Metazoa; phylum Chordata; class Actinopteri; order Cyprinodontiformes; family Rivulidae; genus Garcialebias; species Garcialebias charrua. The sequence continues at coordinate 29,168 of JBBPBX010027705.1, forward strand.
GAAACGCGTCTCTGATGGCTCCGTCTCCTCCTCGTGTCCAGACAACGCAGATGGGCAGCAGGAGTTAACTGCAGAGATTCATATCGGGTTACCTCCAAATCAAAAAAGAATCCCGCCTTCATGTTTTATAATAAAACGAGGGGGACATGATGGTGGACAGATTGCTTTTTGTGTCTGGAGGAGACGGAGGCAGATGATGCTTCTGGGCGTGGAGCGACAGAAATCGTCTCAGCAGTAAAGTGGCGAGTTGCTCCCATTACGCCTCCATTTGGAGGAGGACTTTAGAGGAGAATGAGAAAATGGGAGGAAGTGTTTCTCCTAAAGAACAGTGTGCTGTTATCAGCCGGTGGACATTAGTGTCCCCAACCGTCCTCTGTCCCATTGAGATAGGAAACTGTCCTCCGTTGGTGTCCTAAGGAAACTTCTGAAGACGAGTTTTACAGGAAACAGCTGAAAGACTAGCGCTGCGGTCTTTGCTGGGCTTTAGCTCGTTCACCTGTAGCTCGTTAACCTGTAGCTCGGTCACCTTTAGCTTGTTCACCTTTAGCTTGTTCATCTTTAGCTCGTTCAGCTGTAGCTCGTTAACCTTTAGCTTGTTTACCTTTAGCTCATTCACCTTTAGCTTGTTCACCTTTAGCTTGTTTACCTTTAGCTCGTTAACCTTTAGCTTGTTCAACTTTAGCTTGTTCATCTTTAGCTCAGTCACCTTTAGCTTGTTTACCTTTAGCTTGTTCATCTTTAGCTCGTTCACCTGTAGCTCGTTCACCTTTAGCTTTTTTACCTTTAGCTCGTTCACCTTTAGCTTGTTTACCTTTAGCTTTTTTACCTTTAGCTCGTTCACCTTTAGCTCGTTCACCTTTAGCTTGTTCACCTTTAGCTTGTTTACCTTTAGCTTGTTAACCTTTAGCTTGTTCAACTTTAGCTTGTTCATCTTTAGCTCAGTCACCTTTAGCTTGTTTACCTTTAGCTCATTCACCTATAGCTCAGTCACCTGTAACTCGGTCACCTTTAGCTTGTTTACCTTTAGCTCATCACCTTCAGCTCGTTCACCTGTAGCTCGCTCACCTGTAGCTCGGTCACCTTTAGCTTGTTTACCTTTAGCTCAGTCACCTTTAACTCGTTCACCTGTAGCTCGGTCACCTTCAGCTTGTTCACCTTCAGCTTGTTCACCTTTAGCTTGTTCACCTGTAGCTCGTTAACCTTTAGCTTGTTTACCTTTAGCTCGTTCACCTTTAGCTTGTTCACCTTTAGCTTGTTTACCTTTAGCTCGTTAACCTTTAGCTTGTTCAACTTTAGCTTGTTCATCTTTAGCTCAGTCACCTTTAGCTTGTTTACCTTTAGCTTGTTCATCTTTAGCTCGTTCACCTGTAGCTCGTTCACCTTTAGCTTTTTTACCTTTAGCTCGTTCACCTTTAGCTTGTTTACCTTTAGCTTTTTTACCTTTAGCTCGTTCACCTTTAGCTCGTTCACCTTTAGCTTGTTCACCTTTAGCTTGTTTACCTTTAGCTTGTTAACCTTTAGCTTGTTCAACTTTAGCTTGTTCATCTTTAGCTCAGTCACCTTTTGCTTGTTTACCTTTAGCTCATTCACCTATAGCTCAGTCACCTGTAACTCGGTCACCTTTAGCTTAGTTACCTTTAGCTCATCACCTTCAGCTCGTTCACCTGTAGCTCGGTCACCTTTAGCTTGTTTACCTTTAGCTCAGTCACCTTTAACTCGTTCACCTGTAGCTCGGTCACCTTCAGCTTGTTTTTTTTCAATCATTCATTCAATCTTTATTTATACAGGCTAGCCTCGTTGAGCGGAGCCTCAGCCATGGGGACTCATTTACAAGAGGGACCTGTCTCGCTCACACTCAGGGTCAATTTAGAGTCACCATCAGTCTAACATGCATGTTTTTGGACTGTGGGAGGAAAACCCACGCATGCACGGAGAGAACATGCAAACTCCACCCAGAAAGGCCCCCGGACCGGGATTTGAACCGGGGACCTGCTCGCTGAGAGGCAGCAGCTCTACCAGTTGTGCCACCGTGCTTTAGCTCATTCACCTGTAGCTCGTCACCTTCAGCTCGTTCACCTTTAGCTTGTTTACCTGTAGCTTGGTCACCTGTAGCTCGTTCACCTGTAGCTCGGTCACCTTTAGCTTGTTTACCTTTAGCTCGTTCACCTGTAGCTCGGTCACCTTTAGCTTGTTTACCTTTAGCTCGTTCACCTGTAGCTCGGTCACCTTTAGCTTGTTTACCTTTAGCTCATTCACCTGTAGCTCGCTCATCTGTAGCTTGTCACCTTCAGCTCGTTCACCTGTAGCTCGGTCACCTGTAGCTCGGTCACCTTTAGCTTGTTTACCTTTAGCTTGTTCACTTGTAGCTCGGTCACCTTTACCTTGTTTACCTTTAGCTTGTTTACCTTTACCTTGTTTACCTTTAGCTCATTCACCTGTAGCTCGCTCATCTGTAGCTTGTCCACCTTCAGCTCGTTCACCTGTAGCTTGTTCACCTTTAGCTTGTTTACCTTTAGCTTGTTTACCTTTAGCTCGTTCACCTGTAGCTCGTTCACCTTTAGCTTGTTTACCTTTTGCTCGTTCACCTGTAGCTCGGTCACCTTCAGCTTGTTTACCTTTAGCTTGTTTACCTTTAGCTTGTTTACCTGTAGCTCGTTCACCTTTAGCTCGTTCAGCTCGTTCATCATTCGTGATCACATTTATTCTCACTGTTTGTGGATTTTAAACAGAGTTGGGGATAAAAAGAGAGAAATTAAGTGGAAATCTGCTTTAACGTCGTCTTTTAGACGTCAAACTGACAGAAAACCTCAATTTATTTTAAAGAGTTCAGACGTACGTCCCTTGGAGAAATGCCGCCTTGATGTGTCAGACTGAGATGGTCTTACGTGTGAAGGACTCTCAGCTAGTACCACACCACACTTGAGCCCGGTGTCTGTAAACCTGGGTGCTCCTGAGCAGGTTCTGTTGGTAGCCCGGCTGCAGGAGTTCTGTTTAGTCACCGTTCAGTTTATTAATTAATGTTCTGTGACTCCACGGTGCTCTTTGTCCTCACACTGGTGTCCATGTGTCCACTGCGTCTCAGGATCAGCGACTACATGGACCTGTCTTCGGTGGACATCGTGGGGAAGAAGTGCTACCAGCTGATCCATGCTGAAGATGTGGAGGGGATCAGACAGAGCCACCTGGACTGTGAGTACCAGCACCACTCCTGCACCTCCGGAACCTTAAAAACCTTTGAAAGATTATCATTCATTCATTCAACCTTTATTTAGGCAGGTTAATCCCATTGAGCCTCGAGGACTCATTTACAAGAGAGACCTGTCTACAAACAAAGAATGATGGCAACAGCAACAGTAGATTTTCCTTGGACAATCAACAATAGACAGTCATGAGAGAGGCATACAGATTTTTTTTAACAAGTTAAAACAAAGATGTCAAAGTAGCAAAACAGACAGATTATAAGGCAAATGTAGAAAATCAAAAACAGGAACATGTCTGCATTGGTTTTTGCCAGGATTCCAACAGATTCTTAAAGCCATTTAGAGAAGTCAAGGTCGAGAGCTTCAGATCTTTTTGTAAGATATTCCAGGAAGCAGGAGCAGAGTAGGAGAAGGCCCTTTTGCCAAGCTCAGTTCTCACTGACGGAACACTGCAGGTAATCATGTCCTGAGAGCGCACGCTGTAGCTGCACTCACGCAAAGACATGTAGGAGGAGATGTATGAAGGCAGCAGACCAAGAAGGGATTTAAAGATGAAAATGTACCAGTGGAAGAGTTTGCGTGAAGTTAATGATGTCCATTTAATAATAATAATAATAATAATAATTGTCTAATCTTGTCATCTGCGTATGTTTCCCATACACAGACGAAATTCGTCTCTGCATTTAACCCAACCACCTACCAGGTGGTGCAGTGAGCAGCCATAGAAGGCGCTCGGGGAGCTGGAGAAATAGGTNGGAGAAATAGGTGTGCACTCATAGACACCCAACCAGTGAATACAGGGTGCAGTGGTGGGTACGATAATCACAGCCAGTTATGAATCTTAGTGCACCATGATAGACAGCATCCAACATCTGCAGGGTGCTTGTAGGAGCATTCATGTAAATAATGTCACCGTAATCAATGGAGGGAAGGAAAGTCACAGATACAAGGCGTTTCCTAGCATTCAGTGTTAGACAGGATCTGTTTCTGAAAAAGAAACCCAGTTTAACTTTTGTTTCTTTACTAGGTTTTCCACGTGGAGCTTAAAAGAGAGATGCGAATTGATGAGGATACCCAAATGTGTGTTATCTGTGTATTATTACGTATATGTGTATTACCCAAATATGTATCTGAATCAACAAACTCAATAGGGACACCATTTGAGGATAAAATCAGAGGAAGAACTGCTGGGACCGACTTCCTATTTGAAAAAAGCATCCCTTTGGTTTTATCAGCATTTAGGACAGACTTAACAAATCTGACTGATGATGTCAAAAGTGGATTGCAAAAGCTGGAAAGCCTTAGCAACTGTTTTAGCTCGACAGTAAACAACTGTGTCATCAGCATAGAAATGTAAGGATGCATCAGGGATGCTCTGACCTACATTACCTATGTAGATTGTAAAGAGGGTTGGTCCTAAGACTGAGCCTTGTGGTACACCATTGTTGACTGTTAAATAACTGGAAGAAGTACCGTTATGTTGAACACATTGCCTCCGATCGGAAAGATAGTTAGAAAACCAACCAATGGTGTGATCTGAGAAACCGATTTCTGAGAGCTTATGACACAAGATGTTATGATCCACAGTGTCAAAAGCTTTAGACAGGTCTAAGAAAAGTGCAGCATAATAGTCCTTAGCATCCAAAGCTTCAACAAAGTCATTAAGAACCTTCAGTGAAGCAGTTGTTGTGCTGTGTTGTTTCCTGAAACCAGATTGATGGAGAGGTAAGATGTTAAATGAGTCCAGATAATTTTTGATTTGAGAGTTTATCAGTTTTTCTAGAACCTTGGCTAAAATGCAGAGTTTAGAGATCGGTCGATAATTGTTCAGTGAGGTGGGGTCACCTCCCTTCAGCAAAGGAAGAACAAAGGCTGTTTTCCAAGCATCCAGAATGGAGTTTTGGCTTATGGACAGATTAAAGATGTGGGTCACAGGGACTGTGATGATATGAGCAGCCAGCCTTAAGAAATAAGGTGGAAGTTCATCTGGACCTGCAGATTTTTTAGGATCAAGATCTTTTAACAGTTTATTTACCTCACGGACTGAGAACGGAGAAAAGGAGAAGGTGTGATTAACTGAGGATTTACTTGTAGGAGGGATTTGATTTGTAAAAGTTTGGTTATTAGATGAAGTGGCTGATTTTCCATTTGTAACTGTGTCAAATAATGAACTAGAAGCAACAAAATGTTTGTTGAAACAGTTCAGGATCTCGTGCTTATTTGACACAGGAACAGAGTTAACGAGAAGTTGTAATGGGAGGTCAGATGATTGGGGCATGCCTGAGAGAGATTTGATGGTTTTCCAGAATTTTTTAGGGTCGTTTAGATTTTTGGAGGTCTGAGATAAGAAATAGTTACGTTTTGCAGCTTTGATGGCAGTTGTGCATTTATTCCTTAGCTGCCAAAAATTAAACCAATCAGTGTCTGAGCCAGATTGTCTCACTGCGGCCCAAAGATATGGTCTCTCTTGTGCAGGAGGTCAGCTAGTTCAGGAGTAAATCAGGAGCTGTCATGTCCCTTTATCCTGAACTGGCATAAAGGAGCGTGCATGTTTGTTCACAAAATAAATGAAACTATTTTTTAAATAATTCCAAGCGGTGTTCACGTCGTTGGTTAATAGAATATGTTGGCAGTCAAAGTGGGATAGATCCCAGAGGAATGACTGTTCACAAAAATGTTTCAAATCCCTTTTTTGAATTAATCTGGGCTTAGAAGGTGGAAGTTTAATATCTCAGAGAGCCGCTATTACACAATGATCACTCAAAATGTCAGCGAATACACCTGTACCAGGGAATTTGTGAGACGTATTTGTTAGAAACCAGTCTAAGATGGAAGATTTTTTTAGGATCGTTTTTGTTTGGTCTATTGGGAGAGTCAATAAGTTGGGTTAGATTGAGTGATAGGCAACATTCCTTGAATTTATCACAGAGGGGGGTTGACTTATCCCAGTCAATGTTGAAATCTCCTACCAAAAAAACTTTGAATTTTAAATTTCCTAGGAATTCAGTCAAGGAGGACAGAGCCTCAGGTGTTGCTGAGGGGGGACGATAACAACCCACTACAGATAAGATCTGGCCTCCATTCAAAGTGATGTTTACAGCTAAGGCCTCAAACTGGTTTGGGATTGTTTTAGTAGACACAAGACTAAAAACCAGAGACTCTCTGATGTAAATTACAATACAGATTTGTTGAGCCAAGTTTCAGAGATAAAGATCACATCTACCCCAGAAGAACTGACCAGAATTTTCAAGGCATCAAGTTTTTTTAAAGGCTACAAGCGTTTACATGCAGGAAATGAAGACCTGACATGTTTTTAAAGTCATTTCGTGTACTGTAGTTAGTGGGGGTCCAGGGTTGGGCTGAATCCCTGAGAGCAGTAACATTATTATCAGACAAGAAAGTTAATTCTCAATAGTCCAGGTATCAAATCCGCTCATTCTCAATCAGTTCATCTGGACAGTTTCTTTTTAGCAGAAACGTTTCACCCTCACTCCAGAGGGCTTCCTCAGTCAGAGTAGTCCAAAGCACACTGAAGTTAACCCACCAAGTAAGCAACTTATGTGGACCAACCAGTTTGCTGTAGCCAAGATGGTTTCTGGGGGCGTGTCCCTCGTCGACTCCTCCTAGGCAGGCAGACATGTCCAAAGTGGTTCATTATTATCAGACATTTTCTTGACTTTTTTGTCACTGATGTGTAATTACAGGAGTTAATAGTGTAACAATTAGCCCCCATAATTGACCCATGAGAAACATTAATGAAGACGCGACCATTCTGAACCCAAAAACAGTGAAAGTTTCAGTGATGGGCAGATCCAGATGTGTTAACAAGATTCAATGATTCCAGATAGTAAGAGATCTGAAAATAATGACAATAATATGAATGGTGCAGAAAAGTCTCAGGCCATAAAGCGTCACAAATTAGATGGGGAAACAAATCCAACGAGGTGGCCCAACGGCAGTTTGAGTTGGGCTGAGGAGGGGCTCCAGCCCCCCTGTTAGGTTGATTGGTGACTCTAAATTGACCCTAGGTGTGAGTGTGAGAGTGGATGGTTGTTTGGTGTGAGTGAGACAGGTCCCTCTTGTAAATGAGTCCCCGTGACTCAACGAGGCTAGCCTGTATAAATAAAGGTTGAATGAATGAATGAATGTGAAGATGAATGGATGTGGCCATGGGAAACAGAAGCATGGGTCCAGAATCAACAGGTAGAGACAGATAATTTGCAGCAAATAGCAGAGTGAGCTGCCAGAAAATCCTCCTGAAATTAAAGGCATGGTCCTAGCCTGTTTCAGGTCAGCAGGGAGCAACAGCGTGATCCGGAATAAAATTATTATTATCCAAGGCCGATGAAATCTGAAGAAAACTAGGCTACCATAATCTGGAAAATGTCTGTGATATATCCTTGGAATGTTATTTTTCTATTGAAAATGTTAATAAAAATTATTAAGTAAAAAAAAAAGAAAGAAATCTGAAGAAAACTTCGTCCGGCTCTCTGAGTCACTGAACACCGAATTCGGTTGGAAGGTGGACCAACGTTAGTCCTGTTGGTAAAACGGGTCAGTTTGATGATAAAAAGTGTACAGAGGAGCCGGGGGAGGAGCGTCCATCAGCTCGCCGGAACCGGAAGTGATATCGATCATTATCGATCATTCATGATTAACTCATTGATCTGAAGTGAATCGGCTTATCAGGACCGTGTTGACGCTGGTGTCGATGCTTGTTGGACAATATTTATCATTCCAATA
>JBBPBX010027706.1:22178-37109 GCA_038048925.1 Garcialebias charrua
TCTCTTGAGCGTGGAATAAGGCAAGGTTGTCCAGTATCAGTGTACCTCTTTCTCATGGTTGCGCAAGTTTTCTGTCGATTTATAAAAGCAAGTAATTGAAGGTATTTCTATTGCTGAAGGAAGTATTCTTATAAGTCAGTTAGCTGATGACACAGCACTATTTTAAAAAAAATATTTTACAAGTTCCAAAAGCTCTCCAAATTATTGAAATATTTTCAAAAGCCTCAGGTCTCTTCTTAAATTTAAAAAAATGTGAATTATTTCCCCTCAAAAACTGTAATATGGCTCAAGTAAATGGTATTGAAATTAAGGAAAAGGTGACATATTTAGGAGTACAAATAATCAAAGATCAACAGGTGAGAGAATCTCTCAACTTTAATCCTATGATTAAAAAGGCAGAAAACAAGTTTAATCTCTGGTTGCAGAGAGATTTGTCGCTAAGAGGCCGCTGTCTTTTGTCCAAAGCTGAAGGGATTTCTAGGCTGGTGTACATTGCATCATCACTTTCTATTGAGAAGAAAAATGCCCAAAAGGTTGACCAGATACTTTTTAATTTTCTATGGAGAAATAGAATACACTATATTAAAAAATCAGTTCTTATTAACTCTTCTAAAAATGGAGGTCTTGATTTTTTAGACTTTACATCTCTGAATAATGTCCTTAAAATTAAATGGTTAAAAAACTTTTTAAAAAACGAGTCTTCCATGTGGAACTTTATTCCTAAATATTTATTTGGTCAATTTGGAGGGATACAATTTCTATTGTTGTGTAATTATAAGGTAAACAAAATTCCTTTAAAACTTTCAAACTTCCACAAGCAAGCTCTTTTAGCATGGCTTCTGATATACAAACACAATTTTTCACCTCAACGCTACTATATATGGAACAATTGTAATATTTTAGTCAAAAATAAGAGTCTTTTTCTGAAAACATGGTTTGAAAACAACATCATTTTAGTAAAACAGTTGATGACACCAGATGACAATTTAATGATAATGAATTTGTTTCTACATATAATCTAACTGTATCACATACAGAGTTTAACATGGTTATAAAAGCCATTCCAAGTGGTGCAAAAATATTATGTAGAGGATCTTCCAATCAAAGATTGGTTTCTCTACCAAAACTTAGTGACACCCTCTGTGGAAAGTTGTGTTTTTCTTCTTCGTGTAAAAACAACAAAGCTATACGGTTACTTTTTCAAAGTGAAATTGCTACAAAACCATATGTCATTTCTTACTGGAAGCAATTTGTTAGTAATGCTAACTGGAAAAGGATTTGGAGTTTACCACACAAATTTTTTGTTACAAATAAAATTAAAGAAATCTCCTTCAAAATTATTCATAAGTTTTACCCTGTAAAGCATTTTTTAAGCAGATATAAAAAAGATATTGATACACAATGTTCATTCTGTACCTCTGCCCCTGAAACTGTACCACATCTCTTTTGGTATTGCTCATTTACTAAGATTTTCTGGAAGGACTTGACCCATTTCATAACAACTCACCTATGTAAACATTATCAACTGCTTTATGAACACATCATCCTGGGTTTCTTTGTAAATGACAATGAACATGAAAAAGAAGTCTTTATTATTAACTTACTCTTAATTTTTGCTAAGTACTACATACATAAATGTAAGTTCTCAAGGAAAAGGCCGATTTTTTGTGTGTTTTTTAAGGATTTTGAAACTTATATAAAAGACATTGAACACTGTGCAAACAGTAAGGCTGTTAGAACATTGTCAGCATGGTCGCAATGTATAAATAATACATAATTGTGTATGCTGATAGTACGACTGTATTTTATTATTTTTATTTTTTTCTATTTTATTTTCCCCCTGGTAACTTGTCTCATTTTATTTCATTGTTTGCCTTATTATGCTATTATTTCTTGTTGTGTTTGTTATATTTGCTTCATTCAATAAAAAAAAAAAAAAAATCCTGTGGCAGGCGAGGAAACATGGCCTGCAGAGCTGTTTCTGCACAGTGTTTTGGTTTGGAGCAGTTTCACAGCAAGACAAAAACAGATTGGAGAGCTGAGGAGAAGATCTCGCATATAACACAATCATTGTCCCACATTTAATCTATTGTATTGATGTTTGGGGGGAAGCATGTAAAACAATTACAAAGCAAATTTTTGTTTTACAGAAAAGAGCTGTAAGAATTATCACTAGAAAGCATTACCGTCATCCATCAAGTACATTATTTTATCAACTGAAGTTATTGAAGTTCCATGATTTGGTAGATTATAGTATTTTATCAGTTATGTGTAGGGCTCAGAATAACACACTACCTTTAAATGTCAACAAAAAAAAAAGTTAAACGACAAAGTTGTTATAATCTTAAGGGGATAGAGATATTTGTAAAACCAAAATACAGAACTAGTTTGAAGGGACGGTCTACCTCAATCTAGGGAATTGGATTGTGGAATGGTTTGGAGAGTGATGTTTAAAATGCCAAGTCAATGTGTACATTTAAGAAAATGATCAAAACTGAATAGTTAAAAAAAAAAATATATATATATATATGAAGTAGCTTAATGTGTATTGTATTAGAGTTAGAAAAATTAGAAAGCGTTATTCATTTTGTTGTTACTTGAAGATTATTATTGTTTGAACTATTGTTTGAAAAAAGGGGCAGATATAATACAATTTTTTTCTTTTTTCTGCTGCCCTTCATTTTATTTTTGTATTCTTATAATAATATAACAATAATGAATTCAATTTATAACGCACTTTTCATTAATGAAAATCTCAAAGTGCTATGATGATCATAATTATCATTTATGAATTGTTTTTTTTTTTTAATGAACAAATTTTATAAATGAATAAAATAAATAAATAAAATCTCTGGTGTTCCCCTGCCCTTCAGGACATCTCTTCTCATCCCGGTCACTGTTAGTCCAGCTTCAAGACAGTTTCTTCCCCATCACTCTCATGAACACCTGAACATATTTTTTGCAGCAAATTTTTTTGCTGCACTTTATTCTTATCGTATTGTTCATGTTTCTACTACCGTTTATATAATTGTATAAATTATATGTACATAAGGACGGAGTGACCGTCTGTTGGCAACAACCTTCATGTTTGTGTGAGCCAGTAAAGTGTTTCTGATTCAGTTCTGTGCAAAAATGACCTCTTAGTTTTTATATATTGTGTCCTTGGAGACAGTCTTTCTTGTAATCTTTCAAAATGGTTTTAATCAATAATTCTGCAGGCTTTTTGAAGGTTTTTGACTCATTTTCTGTCCAGTTCTCATGGTGAAATATTGTGCAGTATGTGCTTGAAACGACAGAGGTGGAAGACAAAATACGTAACAATTTCAGACTAAAAACAATCAATCAATCAATCAATCAATCAATCAAGCAAGCAATTTATTCATTTCAAAATTTAAAAACACAAGAATACTGTTTACAAAAAAACACAATATAAAATCAAAAATACATGAAATGAAAGGAGGCAGAAGAAGAAAAAAATCTTGTCGTATCTGCCCCTTCTTCAACAAAATTAATTCATACAATCAATTCAAACAGCAATCACAAAAAATAAGATTATAAATTATTTCTCACATAATACCATATATAGTAGTTTTTACAAGATCTAATTTATGAATATTTGTTTAAAATTTTTATTTTAATCATTTTCTTAAATATAGGTATTGATTTTGCAATTTTAATATCAGGTTCCAAACCATTCCATCAGATGAGCAGTAAAGAAAAGCTTGTCTTTAAAGAAATTAAATTAAATCTAATTCATCAGTCAGACATACAAAACCTGAGAGATTCAGTTCAATATGTCAAGTTGCCAACTGATAGCTCTTTAGGAATTACCTCGATGCTAAAACAGCATAGTTTTGTATGAAAACAATTTTTCGGATATGAAGTGGAATTGTCGCTTTTTCAATGAAAACATCACTGATTCTTCAAGCTGAGATTTCTCAGACTGAATTTTATGCAAATGATACTGAGAACAACTCCACAGTAACTCCGATCCAAAACAAATTCCTACCATCTCTTTAGGTCAGCAGAAACAGGACAAAGAAATTAGATATTGGAGCGTAGCACCCATCAAGAAACTTGGAAACCGGACAGGCTCCACATCCTGAATGTCATTCAGCACAAGAGGTCCTGGTACCAAAAGTCACATCTTAACTCAGTGATGGACATAGATCCACAGAGTATCGTCTCACCCTCAAGACTTCAAAAAACTTTCACACTCGCTCTTTACAAGAAGTCTTGTGCAACAGAATGTGGAAGAATTTTCTGTTTCCGCAAAAAATTAAGCAAACAAGGCTCCAACATTTGTAAAAACTGGAATATGTACAGTCTAGAACAGAACATATATATTTTTTGTCTGTTCCATGATAAAACAGAAATCTATCCTCAATGTGGCTCCAAAAATTAAAAGAAAAGAACTCTTAAAAACAGGTTCTCCCACAACAACCAATAAAATCAGGTCTCTAATAATGAGGGTATTTTTCCCTAACCACTGAGCCCAGTTCAGTCAGAGGGAGTTGAGCTGTGTTTTTATTTTGGCCTGTTTTTATGCGGCAGAGTTTTGTTTGGTAATGATGGTGAAAAAATTTAGCTGGGATGAAACCAGTAGTGTAGCCTATGTAATACATGGATATATGAGGTATACCCACTAGAAAAGTTTAAGAATTTCAGTATATCCACTTAAGTGCCCAGTGATACGTAACATACTATTAGGCACATGTCACTGATATGATGACAGTTATGCTTCCGTAACAATCTCTGTGCATGCGCTTATCCAGCGAATTATTGTATACAGTAATTGTGTACTACTTGAACATGTTTTGCTTTGATACTGTTTTATAAATTATATAACATGTTTTTAATACAAAAGACAACTGTTGTACAAAGATTGTTGTTCATGTGTTTGAATAAAAGCATCAGAGAAATTTGGAAATGTTCAATTTGCTTAAAAATCAAATTAATTGACGATGACATTGTACTAACCGGTGTACTTTGGTTTCTAGGCACAGTATACCCACTACAAAAATGTAGACTGCACCACTGGATGAAACTGCATGTAAATGCTCGTAGTCTTCTAAAAAAACTTGATGATTTGAAAATTCTGATCAGTTCTACTGGGGCAGATGTAATCATCATCTCTGAAACTTGGCTCAACAAATCTGTTCTGAATAATGATCTGGTAATCAATGGATTTAAGATCTATCGCTCTGATCGTAAGAAAAAGGGGGGGTGGAGTCGCTATTTACATCAGAGATTTTCTGGCTGCCAGTATTGCGTCTAAAAAAACTATCCCAAATCAGTTTGAGGCTTTAGCTGTGAACATCACTTTGAATGTAGGCCAGACCTTATCTGCAGTGGGCTGTTATCGTCCCCCCTCCGCAACACCCGAGGCTCTGTCCTCCCTGACAGAATTTATAGGAAATTTAAAATACGATGAGATTTTTGTGGTAGGAGATTTCAACATTGACTGGAATAAGTCGACACCCCTCTGTGATAAATTCAAGGAATGTTGCCTATCTCTCAATCTAACACAACTTATCGACTCTCCCACTAGACCAAACAAAAACTGTCCTGAAAAATCTTCCATCTTGGATCTGTTTCTAACAAATATGCCTCACAAATTCCCTGGTACAGGTGTATTTGCTAACATTATAAGTGATCACTGTGCAATAGCAGCTCTTAGATCAATTAAACGTCCACCTTCTAAGCCCAGAATAATTCAAAAAAGGGACTTGAAACGCTTTTGTGAGCAGTCATTCCTCTGGGATCTATCCCACTTTGATTGGCAACGTATTCTATTAATCAACGACGTGAACACCGCTTGGAACTATTTTCACAATAGTTTCATTTACTTCGTGAACAAACACGCTCCTTTCCGGCAGTTCAGGATAAAGGGTCATGACAGCCCCTGGTTTACTCTTGAACTAGCTGACCTCCTGCACAGGAGAGACCATCTTCGGGCTGCGGCGAGAAAATCAGACACAGACACTGATTGGTTGAATTTTCGGCAGCTGAGGAATAAATGCACAACTGCCATCAAAGCTGCAAAACGTAATTATTTCTTATCTCAGACCTCCAAAAATCTAAACAACCCTAAAAAATTCTGGAAAACAATCAAATCTCTCTCAGGCATTCCCCAATCATCTGACCTCCCATCACAACTTCTCGTTGACTCTGTTCCTTTGTCAAATAAGAACGAGATCCTGAACAGTTTCAACAAACATTTCGTTGCTTCTAGTTCATTATTTGATACAGTTACAAATGGAAAATAAGCCACTTCATCTGAAATTCAAACTTCTACAAATCAAATCCCTCCTACAAGTCAATCCTCAGTTAACCACACCTTCTCTTTTTCTCCGTTCTCAGTCAGTGAGGTAAATAAACTGTTAAAGACCGTGTAAAGTGAAATTAAATGTGTGTTTTTAGTTTGTCACATGGCATAAATATGTGTTATTAATCACCCATATAAATCTGACTGATTAAAAACATTGTTTACCTTATAAAATTAAGTCTCAAAAATCATGAAAAAACATGATTTTGCCTTGCCCTGGAACGCTGGGGGCGTGTCAGTGCGTGGGCGTGGTTTCAGCGCAGCTGCGCTCGTGTCCTGCTCCTGAGCTGACTGTGGAGAGGCAGACAGCAGAGCCAGTAAACCTGCTCTGTTTTTATCTGAGTTCTGTCTGTAACAGCAGCTACTTTTTCCAAGAGTTACGCTGTTTTTGTAAATAGTTTTCTTGTGTGTTTTTAATCTGGAATGAATAAAAAAAAAAAAAAAAAAGAGTTGTACCATGCGGGAATTGAACCCGTGGAGTTTGGGACGGAAGGCAAGCGCTTTATCCATTGACCTATCCAGGCACTACAGATACTTGGTATAAAACCACGCGGTATAAAAACATGTTATGATTTGTACGGGTGCCCTGACCATTGCGACATCCAGGGAAGATGCACGAACGAGGCATAATTGATTAGCTAGCTAACAATGAACAAAATATCTATGCTATTGCTATCTGATGCTATCTGCGATTCGCGAGTGAACGGCTCCACCGAGGTGAATTTATACGGCTGGAGCTGCAGGGGGTGGGGCTATACTAATGAGGACCGCGTGACGAAACGCGGTCCCGTTTAAACCACGCCTAAAAAATCCTGAAAAAGACATATCTTTATACACAGTTTCATCTATAACTCCAAAATTAATTGAGCTACAATTTTGAGACTTTTTACTCATTTACAAGATTACATTTATGACATTTATAATGTTTATTGAAGAAAATGTTGAAATTCACTTTACACGGTCTTTAAAATATCTTGATCCTAAAAAATCTGCAGGTCCAGACAAACTTCCACCTTATTTCTTAAGGCTGGCTGCTCATATAATCACAGTCCCCGTGACCCACATCTTTAATCTGTCCATAAGCTAAAACTCCATTCTGGTTGCTTGGAAAACAGCCTTTGTTCTTCCTTTGCTGAAAGGAGGTGACCCCACCTTATTGAACAACTATCGACCAATCTCTAAACTCTGCATTTTAGCCAAGGTTCTAGAAAAACTGATAAACTCTCAAATCAAAAATTATCTGGACTCATTTAACACCTTACCTCTCCACCAATCTGGTTTCAGGAAACAACACAGCGCTACGACTGCTTCACTGAAGGTCCTTAATGACGTTGTTGAAGCATTGGATGCTAAAGATTATTGTGCTGCACTTTTCTTAGACCAGCCTAAAGCTTTTGACACTGTGGATTAGGGATGGGAACCGCGAACCGGTTCTGTTAGAGAACCGGTTCTTAATAGTCCAATTCCATGGAATTGTAGGTTGCATGTCTGTTATGTATCCTGAAGGGATTAAATAAATAAAAAAGTTTAAACCTCAGTTTAGGTCACCTGAAGTCTGCAGCCTCCTGCTGCACTTTTTTTACTCAGCTAATCAGGCTTGATTGGCTGAGCTGCAAACACCTGCTGTCTCTCTCTTCCTTTTATAAGCTGGGAGCAAGAGCCAGAACAGTGTGGAGGTTATGTGATGGCCAACTAAGGTTGGTGGATGCAAGCAGGAGCTTGTTGGAGCAACTTGAGAGCCTTTTTGGAAGGTAAACCAAGTTTATTGAAGGAAGCTGCAGGCTGCATATGTGTGTGTTCAGGAGTTTCCTCCACCATCCCTGGTTGTAGTGATCTCTTTTATTAGAGAGGTCGTTGGTGCTCTCATCTTTTGAGAGTGTTGGTTGGAGCTCTAAGGAGCTCTGGTTCTCTTGTTTAGAGGCTCGTGTGGACTCTAGTGTACCTAGAGTAGAGGACCTGAGCTGTTGAGGGTTCTGAGTCTCAGAGACTGGGCTCAGGGCTCTGGTGTGCTGTCTGCTGGAGGCAGCTGTGTTGGCTCATGCCTCTCTTCTTTTTTGCATATAATTACTTTCATAACTTTCTGGTTGGGTAAAGCTGGTAGTCCTGTTTTCGCTTTAGTTCCATATTTTAGGCCTAGAGTTTTGGTACAGTTAGCCCGCTGTCTAACAGGGTTCGCCGGCTCTATAGGAGTTGGCTCTGTTGGGCAGCTTTATTTTCCTTTTGGCCGCTTTACCCTAACCCATCTCTCAGTTGAACTTTGTTTCTTTTGTTTGTGACGTGGGATGCCTGGAGAAGCTGGTGGTGGTTCCTGACCAGAGGGAGCTGCTGCAGATGACTTCATCCTTGACCGGACTTTAGTTTAGTTAATAAAACTTCTGTTAAACCTTTTTCCTTGTGTCCTGCGTCCTTCAAATGTGTTTTGATCCTCACCGGTCGTAACAATGTCTTAACGATTCAGCTTATCGGTTCTGCAGACTCATGGTGGTGACGTATTTAAGCGCTGACATCACAGACATGCGCCGTGCCCGAGTGGTGGTGGTGTCTATATATGATATCTATGTTCAAAATGGCGTCGCGGAGGAAGCGCTCAAGCGTTTGGCTTCATTTCACGAAAAAAGATGAGACCAGGGCTACTTGTAACGCATGCAACGCGTCCATTACGATAAAGGGAGGAAATACGTCGAACATGCAGAAGCATTTGGCCACTCAGCATGCGGTGATTTTGAAGAAATGTACCGTTTTTAACACGTTGCTTGGAGGAGAAGGAAGTGGAGAGAAAGCGTCCACCTCCGTTGTAAATGTTACAGCAGGTAACGTCAAATTCTTTCACTTGTTACCTTTTAGCTATACTGCTTCCACTGTATTTTATAAATAATCTCCCTCTCCTGTAATAACATTTAGTTGACGAGGATTGCCGGAGTCTGGCTGGGTCAGAGGCTAGTAGTGTTAGCACGAGTGGTGCTAGCACACCAACGTTAGCTTGGCCTCGCTGTGAGTAGTGACAAAACTCCGACCTGTGGCCAGATACTTCCCATCCTCCAGAAGTTGGAAAAACATTACACCGTGCAGGCAGATGACTGCTTTCAGCAGGAGTATTAAAGAAAACATCTGGAATAATCTTTCCAAAACGTTACAAAGTAAATTTGTTAAATAATGACTAGTAATAATTTACACCAAACTTAGTAAAATCAAAAAAGGCGTTCAATATAGGATCAACTGGACTTTATTTGTTGCAGAAAACGTTTTGACTTCTGTCCAGAAGTCTTTTTCAATTCTGAATGAATGGAAGCTGTGAGACCGAGGACGACTGGACGACTGAGAATCTTCACCAGCAAACTTAGTAAACTATCTTCCTTTTCCCTAAATTTTGTTTTCCTCCATTTTAAATTTCAGGATGACTGTATCCAAGCGTTCCTTGAAGAAGCGACTATTATCAACCCCATATTTAAATCCATGTTGATTGATGATGAGAATAATATCTGGGGCAGGATCAGGGCAGCTGCTGTGGCAGAAAACACTCAGGCAGCCGCAGTAACAACAGCAGAGGTATTTGAATTACACACTAAATCTGGTGTATTTCTTTTTTGTGTATGTTTATGGTGATTTTTTTCTGAAGCTGGCAGAGATGGGATAGACACAGAGTGAGGCAGAAGATGATGAAGATGATAACTACCGGTATGTAAGTTTTGTTTTTTGTAATGAAAGATGATAAATTGCAACTTGTGAATTTGATGAAGTTTTATTGTTTATTAGGAAATTCCTAATAAACAATAAAACTTCATCAAATAGGAATACTACATATATTTTTGGTTTTGGTGAAAGATCATTAAATTCTTTATGAACACAAATGGTTTACTATATTTTATTACCCAAATGAGAATTGATAACAGAATTGATAAGGAATTGAATCGATAAATGACATTGATAAAGGCATTGATATTGATAATTTCTTATCAATTCCCATCCCTACTGTGGATCATAACATCTTGTGTCATAAGCTCTCAGAAACTGGTTTCTCAGATCACACCATTGGTTGGTTTTCTAATTATCTTTTCGATCAGAGGCAATGTGTTCAACATAATGGTTCTTCTTCCAGTAATCTAACAGTTAAAAATGGTGTACCACAAGGCTCAGTCTTAGGACCAACCCTCTTTACAATCTACATAGCTGATGTAGGTCAGAGCATCCTTGATGCATCCTTAAATTTCTATGCTGATGATACAGTTGTTTATTGTTGAGCTAAAACAGTTGCTAAGGCTCTTCAGTTTTTACAATCTGCCTTTGACATCATCCAGTCAGATTTGTTCCGTCTCAAACTTGTCTTAAATGCTGATAAAACCAAAGGGATGCTTTTTTCAAATAGGAAGTCGGTCCCAGCAGTTCTTCCTCTGATTTTATCCTCAAATGGTGTCCCTATTGAGTTTGTTGATTCCTATAAATATTTGGGTATCCTGGTCGATTCACATCTCTCTTTTAAACTCCACGTGGAAAACCTAAGAAACTGAAAGTTAAACTGGGTTTCTTTTTCAGAAACAGATCATGTCTAACACTGAATGCTAGGAAACACCTTGTATCTGTGACTTTCCTTCCCTCCATTGATTACGGTGACATTCTCTACATGAATGCTCCTACTCACTCTTTGCACCACTCCCCTCGGGACGGAGGTTGAGGAGCATCAAATGTAGAACCACTAGACTGAGGAACAGCTTCTACCCTGAGGCTGTCAGACTCATGAATAAATAAATAATAAGAATAAACACTGCAAAATGTCACATCATGCTGATACTGATCTGTTTCTTGTTGCTGCGTTCATCTGTGACTATCTGCGTTCATCTGTGACCATCTGCTCATGTTCGTGCTGCTGTTTATAATGATGTTTTTCTACTACATTAGGGCTTAGTGTATTACTAGCTGATGTCTCTCTTAGTTAATCCTAGATGTTATTATTGTTTTTCTCTTGCATTTGTTGTTGGATGTAACTGGGACCCCGTGTACATAATCTCGTTTTCAACACATGTACTACATGCGGTGCAAATGACAATAAATTCTCTCTGACTCTGACTCTGACTCTACAAACACCCTGCAGATGTTGGATGTTGTCTATCATGATACACTAAGGTTCATAACTGGCTGTGATTATCATACCCACCACTGCACCCAGTATTCCCTGGTTAACTGGACATCATTAACCTCACGCAGACTCTTCCACTGGTACATTTTCATCTTTAAATCTCTTCTTGGTCTGCTGCCTTTATACATCTCCTCTTACATGTCTTTGCGTGAGTGCAGCTACAGTGTGCGCTCTCAGGACATGATTACCTGCAGTGTTCCGTCAGTGAGGTCTGAACTTGGCAAAAGGGCCTTCTCCTACTCCGCTCCTGCTTCCTGGAATATCTTACAAAAAGACTTAAAGCTCTCGGCCTTGACCTCTCTAAATGGTTTTAAGAATCTGTTGGAATCCTGGCAAAAACCAATGCAGACATGTTCCTGTTACTGATTTTCTACATCTACCTTATAATGTTTTGATACTTTAATATTTTGTTTTAATTTGTTTTAAAAAATCTGTATTTCTCTCTTATGTTTGTCTATTGTTGATTGTTTAAGGAAATTTCTACTGTTATTGTTGTCATCATTCTTTAGTTTGTAGCAGGTCGCTCTTGTAAATGAGTCCTCGAGGCTCAATGAGATTAACCTGACGAAATAAAGGTTGAATGAATGAAAAAAAAAAAACGTGAATCAAAATTCATTAAATGAATGATCTATGAACACGGATAAAAATGCCTCTCTTATGATTGTCTATTGTTGATTGTCAAAGGAAAGTCTATTGTCGCTGTTGTCATCATTCTTTGTTGAAACCAGGTCTCTCTTGTAAATGAGTCCTCGAGGCTCAATGGGATTAACCTGCCTAAATAAAGGTTGAATGAATGAAAACTTTGCTGATGTTAAAAACTGTTTTCTGAGCAGGTGGACACTGTTGTGTCCTTTTTTTTTTTTTTACATAGTGCATGTTGGGAGAAGGCCAGATTGAGCAGTCTCTGTCCTGAGATACTTAAACTGTAGTGGATGGAACAAATACCGAGTGTCCTCCTTCAGACATGTAGCTCAACTCCTTTGTCCAATCAGCGTTCAGAGATGGTTTGGGCCAGGGCTCCCACTGGTCCCTTCTCAAGGCCAGGGAGTCTGTCAGGTGGGCTACCAGGTCCATGTTTTCAGCATATTTTAACAGTGCCATGTCATTACAGGTAATACCACTGGTGTAAAAGAAAAGAATGGAAGACAAAAACATGGCCCAGTTTTGAAAATTGCTTTTCTGGATTTAAAACCATTTTTAACCACATGCTGAGCTCTGTCCTTTAAAAAGTCCTTTATCCATGAAACCAGTGCGAGGTGAACCTGAAGGTCAGGGAGGCGACACAACAGAGTGTTGGTGTTTACAGTTAAAAGCTGATGTCCATGAAAAAGATCCTGGTGTGTGGGGTGTAGAGTCCAGTTGCTTAGTGACTGTGTCCAGAAGCATGAGGCTTTTGTCCTCAGTGCTTTGCTTTGTATGAAGACAGACCATCAACAGCCAGTGCCAATGATATAATAAGACCTTTTCTCTTTCCTTTTTAAATTATCAATCCTGGAAATGAAGTCAGATTTCATTGAAATCTTTTTATATACACGAGTATGGTGGCCGACAGGTGCAAACATGCAGCTTACAGCTAAACGCGACGCAAATGGCGAAACGACTATAGCAAACACGTGAATGATGCAAACTCCAAAACACACAAACACAAAAAAATCAAGTCAAGTCAACTTTATTTAGAAGTCACGCAATCACAGAAAAGTATAAGAAAAAAAATACAACCAACAAAAGCTAAGAAAAATTGCTGTGAAAACCAAAAACACAAAAAAATTTCAAGTAAGAAACGTTGCAAACTCACTTGTCTAACAGAAGCATGTCAGACCATAAAGAAAACTCGACCATCAAGTCATATGGGACCAGACGCCCTGTAAAGACATGAACGGGATGCGCAGAAGAAAGTTGGAGGAAATAAATAATTACATGCAGTTGCTTTTAAAAATATATATATATATATTGCTTTTGGTATGTCAAACATTTTCCTTTGGTTTTAATTGCTGGTGTGTTTTTCTGTTGTTTTGTGTGTGTGTTTTGGAGTTTGCATCATTTATATGTTTGTGTTGCTTTTAGCTGTTTGCTTTTTTCACGCCTGTCGGCCACGGGGATAAAAAAAACGGGAAAAAGAGACATGAAGTAAAGGTCTTGTTTCCTTCCTTCCTTATAAGATAACTTTATTTATAATGTGAATGTTTTTGTTCGGTGCCCTGAATTAACTTCTGTTGTGACTTGATGCTACATGAATAAATTGAATTGAATTAAATAAGAAGAATAAAACTAAAATGAAAGTACAACTGGAAATTTTAATCAGAAACACACATTTTTATTGTATTTTCTCTGATCATTTTTTGACTTTTGGCCTTGAGGGAAAGGAAAAACTTAAATCCTTTGGCATAAATTGTTAGGTTTTAAATGTTTCTTGTTTTATCATGGTTCATGCTCAGTCATGCAGGTAAAAAAAAATAGTCCAACAATGTTCAGTCAGGTCGTCTAGACAGTTTATTTTTATTTTTATTGAGAGACGTTTCACCCTCCATCCAAAGGGCTTCATCAGTCTGAGAAGTCACAAACAAATAGTTTTCCACACTTCTAAGACTGATGAAGCCCTTCAGATGGAGGGCGAAACGTCTCTCAATAAATAAAAACTAAAAAAAAGAGAAACCGTCCAGATGACCTGACTGAACATTGTTGGTTTCTTGTTATATAAAGCATGACCGCTTTGACAGGACAAGAGTTAGCCTGGCTCTGTTGTTGCGTGCCTCAAATTTCAATAAATACCACTTTAAAAACTAAGAACAAAGGGACAAATGATAAAGAAACAAAAACTTACATTTGGATTATTGTGCTGACAAATATATCCTTCCATGTAAATGAAGCTACAAGTGCACACACAAAAACGTTTCAAATGATCTGCGCAGACAGAAGCTGGCCTATTTTCCGAGTTTCATTGCATCGATCCATTCATCATCGCTGTGGTTCAATGTGAGGGTTTCGGGGGGGTTCTGTTAAGATGAGGGGAACAGGAAGCGGCCCCCCTGGTATGGCCCTCTCTCTTCGGAGCCCACTGTGTTGTGCTTATTAGCCCGGACAGGGAGAAGACGTACCTGCCTCCCCTCATTAGGCCGCGGTGGAGTGCGCGCTCAGCCTGCAC
Organism: Garcialebias charrua; assembly: GCA_038048925.1. Lineage (NCBI taxonomy): Eukaryota > Metazoa > Chordata > Actinopteri > Cyprinodontiformes > Rivulidae > Garcialebias > Garcialebias charrua. The sequence goes on from JBBPBX010027706.1 coordinate 36,780, forward strand.
AAGAATGAAGCATTAATTAGTGTTCTCTGCAGGGGGAACTGCCATTAGCACTTAATTAGCGGTAAGAGCATCATTCAGCCAGCGTCTAACATCCAGGGTGTTCTCCCTGTTAGTAAAATACACATGAAAGCTCCTGTTTGTTTGAACAGGAGCTTGTGTGGTGCGGTTTGTATTTTCCTGCATCTCGACGGGATTAACTTGTTTTCTTCAAAGCTTATTTTTGTCTGAATACGGAGCAAGAGAAGTGGCAAAAGGCCTGTGCTCCGGTGTCAGGCCTGTGAGATCTACCTTTACCTCCTCGCTGCTGCTGACCCGCACGAGACCAAACGC